>UESW01004801.1:95712-207639 GCA_900491605.1 Calamus simplicifolius | reverse complement strand
GAGCTAAGGAGTAGTGATTCTAGAGAATGAACCATCAAAGAGCCTGAGACACACCGATTATTATAGTTTGGCTACTTTACATCGAATGGGATTTGTCAAGATTAATGGTCAGTGGAAAGGAAAGGCAACGTAGATGAGAGAGCCCCTAAGCCCAGACATTCTGCATCTTGTGAGGCTGGTCCGTCTATGAGGATTCCCTCTCCGCATCCTAGTACTCCTACTCCAGCTCCTGCCCCAGTACCTGTGATTTCATCCACTTCTTCAGTCGGATTTTCAGACCTTCAGTTAGAGCAACTCAAAAATCTTCTTGCTGCTCAGAAGGATGAATTGAAGACTGAGTTGACAACACATTTATGAATCTTAAAGAAACTCTTTATTCCTTAGATGATCGGATTGCCAAAATTGAATCAACTCTTAGCTCTTCTACTGGATCTTTAAGTAGTGACTTGAAGAACATTTTTGAAGAACTTAAAGACATTTGTGGAGATTCTGAAACCTATTCAAAGAGCAATGCCGAGTTACAAAATAAAATTGTCACTGCTTGTACTTTTGTTGATGAAAGATTAAAAGACTACGTCAAGCTTCAGACTGAAGAAATGCAGAAGATTGTAGATCATTTAACAAGGATAATTAGAACTAATATATGATCTTCAAGTAATGATATTGATGTAATGAAAGTTGTAATTTTGATGTAATGAAAGTTTCAATTTTGATGTAATGAAAGTACTGTTTTGATGTAATGAAAGTATAATTCTGATGTAATGTAAGCATAGTTTCTTTTTAATGAAAGTATAGTTTCATTTGCAATACTTGACCTTTGATGAAATTTCAGTTTCATTTTGCAATACTTGACCTTTGATGAAATTTTAGTTTCAATTTGCAATACTTGACCTTTGATGAAATTTCAGTTTCATTTTGTAACACTTGACTTTGATGAAATGAAATTATCTTTTGATCTATCAATTTGATCTTTTAACTTAACTTTTCTTTATCTTTTTGTTGATTACAAAAAAGGGGAAGAAAGTTATGTCGTATATGCATTGATTAGTAATTGATTGGAATTCAATTAAAGCTTATTTGATTGATTAATTTAATTGGAGAAAGTTATGTTGTATATGCATTGATTGGTTATGCTTTAATTGGCATTTATTTAATTAGTGAAGTGACTTTGTATCAAGTGATACAAGTGATTTTAGATATGCATTAATTCAATTAAGCTTAAGTAAAAATTGAAATGACTAAATTCTAAGTATAACAATTGATAATTTGAACTTCATAGGGGGAGCTACCTTATTCAGGGGGAGCTTACTTATGAGGATCACTCTTTTGAAAATTTTAATTTAAGAATACTATGCATATACTCAATATTTTTATAATCATCAAAAAGGGGGAGATTGTTGACCCAACTATTCATTTTGATGATTAATAAAGGAATTGAGTATATTTATTTGATTACTAATGGATTTGACAAGTATTTCAGGACTCAAAAATATTTGATCAATTTAAATAAATTAAGAAACGTGTTTTGAATCAATTGCAAAACATCAATTTCAAAGTTTCAGAACCTGGAGTCGACACCTAGAATTCCTGGAGCCGACCCCATGGCCATTCAAATTTTCTTCTGATTTTTGATACGGTCTGGACCGACACCTAGAGTTTTAGAGCCGACACCCAGAGTTTCGGAGTCGTCACTTACAGTGTCTGGAGCCGACTCCGATGCGGGGACAGAACGTTGATTTTTGAGCATCTTGGAGCCGACACCTACAGTATTCGGGAGCCGACACCTGACGATGGCGAGCCGACACCTAACTTTTTCGGAGCCGACTCCTCGATGAACTCAGAACTTTCTATTTTTGGAAAATGACTTAGAGCCGACACCTAAAAAGTTGGAGCCGACTCCAACCTGTCTGGGATGAAAATTTAAATTGCCAGATCAGCTCTAACGGTAATATTTCCTTTTTACCTAATTTCTAACGGATATATTTTGTTTCCAGGTACATTTCAACGGCTAGTTTTCTTCCCAAAACGGATTAAAAGAAATCTATAAAAAGGGAAAAACACCCGTTTGAAAAGTGACGGAAAATAAAAAAATTTCAAATCAAAAATCCGAGAAAGCCTGAGCCTGAATCTCAAGAGAAAAAGCACTCAAATTCAAATCCTTCCACTCCACAAAGCTTAAAGAAGAATCCAAGGCATTCAATCTTGAAAAAATCGAAGGATTCTCAAAGGGGAAGAAGAAACTCTGTTTTGAAGATTTTCCAACTTCTCATCCGCAACATTTGCAACGAATCAAAGCTGAGGCCTGATTCAACATCTCCAAAGAAAAGAGGAAAAGAAGAAAAGCTCAACTCCAATCTACTTCAAACAGGCTTTTCTAAACTTATTTGTTCATTCATTTGAATATCTGCTCATTTGAGGAGCTTTGTATTATTGAAAAATTCTTTTCATTCTTGTTTGTGCTGGTTCAATCTGGGGGATTGAACTAGTGGAGGTTGTATACCTCGGGTCAAGCTAGATAAGCTTGAGTTTAGGGTTTTGTGCTGGTGAGCCCAGAAAACCGGCTGGGTTCGTTGTGATCCCGGAGGAAAACAACAAGTTTTGAGTTGTGATCTTGTAAAACAACTCGGCTGTAATCTAGTCGATTATAGTGTGGACCCAAGTGAATCTTGGGAGTGGACGTAGGTGTTGGATACACCGAACCACTATAAAATCATTGTGTTTGCCGTGCTTCCATTATCTCTATCTCTCTCTCCTTGTTTGTGCTTTATATTTGCCTTGCATTTAATTTCATTTAACTTAAAGCTAATAGTTTTCAAAAGGTTTAAATTTTTAAAGAACCCAATTTACCCCCCTCTTGGGTTGCCATCTGGGCCAACAGGATACTGTTCAGATACGACATATATCGAGAAGCCAATTCGGCTGCTGATTGGGCAGCGGCCTCTGTGGCTCAGCACAATGGTTATTGGCTATGAAGGCAGGAAGACCCCTGTTTTTCTATTTTGTTGTAAATTTTGTACTTTGATGTATCTGGGCTGATTCACACTAGACTTGTGTGATCGCCCGCTTGTTAAAATAAAAAAAAACATTATACTGTAGGATCTAACGAATCCTTACCTAAAGTGATCGACCTATCGACCGTCCATCCCATGAACCCAAGGTTTTAAAACCATACCAAAAGAACCTTGCGCTCGGTTGCTGTCCTTCTGGCTTGGAATTGAAATGGAATTAGTTGTTCCCATCACGGCCAGCATTGCAGTGAAAAGAAAAAAATGAATAGATTCGTCCCCTTATATCTTGTGTGATTAATTAGTTAAATAAAAAAATATAATTTGAGTCCTTAATTTTTATTCAAAGTTTATTTAAATTCTCAAATTTTCAACAATGATAGTTTAATGTTTTATGTTTTAAAAATATTATATTACATAGAATCAATTGCTTTAATGAAATAACTAATATTATACTCTAAGATGAACCCATAAACTGCCGCTTATCCCATATATCATATAATATCATTTATTTCATCAATTTTAATTAAATTTATGCAATGAATTGTTAAAATATAATATTTTTGAAATATGAGAAATTAAATTGTAATAACAAAAAGTTTAAGAATTAAAATAAAATTTAAGGACCAAAAGTATATCATATGTTATCTTCTATTAGGTTAGCTTAGGCTCGCTGTAGAGTAAAATTTAGTTTTTGCAACAAGCATGCTAGCAAGGATTATGAGATCATCTATAACGCTTTAAGCTCATCTTGCTGGCTCAATCAACTCCGTAGTGGATCAAAACTATATCGCTCAAAACTCGAGTAGAAATTAATGGGTAGCAAATGAACTTGAGTTATAAATATAACACATTTTTTTATCCAGTATGTAACTAAATTTATGGTATCATAATTTCCTCACCTTATAATGCGTCCTCATCACATGCCATAAACTAGCCAGAATCTACTTCAAGTTTGATCGTTGGTACTATAAGGGACTTCATCACCATCTCATGGATAGTCTTTTTCTCATATCCATCAACTTCTGCATACTCGGATCAGCTTTGATACCATTTAAACGTTCAAAAACTCATCTTGCTGGCCTAATTAATTTCGTTAAAGGATCAAAGCCACGTATTCTAAAAACTCAAGTAAAAATTAATAGATAGCAAGTGAACTTACACGTTATAACATATAATAAATTTTTTTTCGAACTAAATTTAGAATCATACCACCAATAATAGAAAGGAGAGACAAGAAATTTTTGAGACTTCAGAGTTCACCTGCGAAGATCATTTCAGTAAAATTTTATGCATCATGGGAGAGGGAAAAAAAAAATAAAAATAAACAAACTTGCTCCTCTTTCAACCACGTTAAATAATAACGCTAGTTTGAAACCAACCAAATTAGGATGAGCCTTTAGTGATGCTGAGTCAAGATTTTTTTTAAAAATCTAAATCATGCTTAGTGGCACACATTAAGGATGAATTACCTTTCCATAAGCTAATATCTACTAGTATGAAATAGTGGTGTCTTGGACTTCTGAGCACTGAATAAGGGTCGGTTGGTTTAGGGACCAAGTCACGCCCAACCCAACTGCCTATTTTAGATCCAAACATAACTTGGGCTAACTATAGATAGGTTAATTTAGATCACGTTACATTAAATTAGGTTATGGTATCTTGGGTTAGGTATGGTTGGGATAACATAGATTGATCAAAGATTTTCGATAAGTCACCACAATGAAGGCACATACACAGCATATCTATAGAAAAAAAAAAATACCTTCATCTTTCGAGAAATATCTAATTAATAGAACATATCTACTTAAGATTAGAAAATCCTTCGAGAAATATCTAATTAATAGAACATATCTACTTAAGATTAGAAAAGGATCATGGCCATTTAATCCATTTAACCTAAGTTAAGTCATTAATTAAATTTGATTCTATAAAATTAAAGTGATCTGCTTAAGATTCACAAAAAGATCATGGCCATCTAACGCAGCCGTTATAATAAAGGCAGTGATCTACTTAAGATTCACAAAAAGATCATGGCCATCTATAAAAAGATCGCCTTCATCCTTAAAGAAATATCTTATTAAAAGAATCTATCTTATCAAGATTCAAAAAGGATTATGACCATTTAATCCATTCAACCTAAGTTAACTCACCAGCTAAATTTAGTTCTATAAAATTAAAGTGATCTATCAAAGATTCACAAAAAGATCATGATCATGTGTATATAGCGAATATAATAAAGGCACATCTACATAGAGATAAAAAATAAAAATAAAAAAAACTTCATCTTTAGAGAAATATCTTATTAACAAAATTTATTTACTCAAGATTTACAAAAAGATCATGACCATCTAATCCATTCAACCTACGTTAACTCACCAACTAAATTTGGTTCTATAACATTAAAGTGATGTACTCAAGATTCACAAAAAGATCATGGCCATATATACACAACCATTATAATAAAGGCACATCTACATAGGAAAAAAAATTACTTTAATCCTTAGGGAAATATCATACTAACAGAACCTAACTAGTCAAGATTCAGGAAAGGATCATGACCAACTAATCCATTTAGCCTAGGTTAACTCATCAATTAAATTTGGTTCTAAAGATTAAAATGATTTACTCAAGATTCACAAAAGGATCATGACCATCTAATATTAAGAGGTCCAATCTCAAGTTAATATGACTAACTCATCTCCGACATTGATCAAGAGCCTTAGAGACATCGAAAACAAGACTTATCCGTATAAGTAGTTTTCATTCTATCTTAATTCTTAGTCGATTTTTAAGTTCTGAGATTTCCATCGGAAAGGATTCTTTAGTGCTGTTGCCGCCGGGATCCGTCCTCCGACTCGGGCGCGGTCGGTCCTCAGAGAATGGGCACGGCGGACCTGCAAAACAGGAAGCCCTGCACACGGAAGGACACCGGGGGTGGTCCTCCGCGGAAGGCCCTCCGACGCTCAAGTCAGCGAGGAAGGAATCGGCGATCAACCAGACAATGAGGAGGTGGATCTCTCCGGGAGACCTCTCCAGGGGGGCGATCAATCGGAGGCTCCGGTAAGAACAGAGCACCGACGAGCTGCCGGGAGAGAGAGAGGTAACCCTGGAGCTTTTCGTGTGTCGAGGGTTGCGTACCTGAAGTGATCTGCCAAACTGGTGTTTATAGACTGTCACCTGGGAACTTGAGCGTCTTCTGGAAGGTACTGAGGTTGTTAAGATTCGAGGGTAGACAGAATCAGGCCGTTGTGGGGCCGTTAGAATCCACGCCTTGTCCGTTAAGGGATCGACGGCTGGGAGAGCTCCTCGATGTCTTGGGATCTGGGTGAGTAGACCTGGGGCGGTTATAGTAGGTCTTAGGCCACGTCTCAATATGATCCCCTGCTCAGGGTGCTGCTCGGGTAGACTTGAACTCTCCTGCGCCAGGTTCCGCGGAGGTGGACGTCGGGGCGTGGATTGCAAGGTAGCAGCGGGCTATGGAAGCCCGGGGGAGACCGAGCGGAAGCCCCGAGCTACGGAAGAAGCCGAGCTACGGAAGCCCGGAAGAGGCCGAGCTACGGAAGCCCGGAAGAGGCCGAGCTACGGAAGCCCGGAAGCTACGGAAGCCCGAGAGGCTACGGAAGCCCGGAAGAGGCCGAGCTACGGAAGCCCGGAAGAGGCCGAGCTACGGAAGCCCGGAAGAGGCCGAGCTACGGAAGCCCGGGGGAGGCCGAGCTACGGAAGCCCGGAAGAGGCCGAGCTACGGAAGCCCGGGGGAGGCCGAGCTACGGAAGCCCGGAAGAGGCCGAGCTACGGAAGCCCGGAAGAGGCCGAGCTACGGAAGCCCGGGGGAGGCCGAGCTACGGAAGCCCGGAAGAGGCCGAGCTACGGAAGCCCGGAAGAGCCGAGCTACGGAAGCCCGGAAGAGGCCGAGCTACGGAAGCCCGGAAGAGGCCGAGCTACGGAAGCCCGGGGGAGGCCGAGCTACAGAAGCCCGGAAGAGGGGGTCAGCCTTAGTCGTCTTGCACGAATATCAATGCAATGACGATTTTACCCCCCAACACATGCCCCCCACTCCCTAGTTCGAAGCGTAGGTTCGGGCGCAGGGAGTATAAGTTCAAGCGGCGCGCTCCGGATGGGACGTTTTGGCTTAAACAATTCGAGCAATGATGCCCTAATTAATGCGGCAAGGCCATTGTACCTTCGGAGGAAAGGCTCCTCCATTATCGACGGTTGGGATCACGCCACGCCTCGAATTTCGATCAATCGGGTGTCTCTCGAGGCGATTCCGGACGCCTTGAACGAGACGCCCCGCTCCCCAGGGCGATTTCTTAGCGGCGAAGCGAAGTGACGGCCGCCCCGTGTATATATTTGTATATCGTGCATGCGCGCTTGGCGTCTTCTTGTTTTGAATCCGAGTGGTTTTGGGGCCTTTCATCTTCTCCGACGCTCATTGCCTTCGCGGGATACTTCTTTCAATGGCGATGAGCCCGGACGACGTAGCCTCCGTGGTCGCTGTTGAGGACCTGGGGAGGATTCACCAACGGTATGGTTTGCCCTTGGACATCGTCCTTCGAGTGCCGGAACCTGAAGACAGGGTTACCCGAGATTTGGAGTCCGGGGTTTTCATCTATGAAGACAGCTTGAAGGCGGGTCTTCGTTTCCCTCTTCATCCGCTAGTTAAGGAGATCATGACCCACTACAATGTCAGCCCGTCGATGGTGGCTCCAAACAGTTGGCGGAATATCGTCGGATTCATTTCGATGTGCCATCAGATCCAAATCACTGCAACTCTTCCCCTTTTCCGCACCTGCTACCACTTGACTCCCGGGAGGAAGTCGGAATGGACCTCCATCGGGCCTCGGAGGTCTTTCAATGTTATTGCGGACAAGCCTTCTTCCATTAAGGGGTGGAAGAACCGGTTCGTGGTTGCGGAGGGGAATATCGGTTCTGACTTCCCTCGGCGATGGGGGGAAGTCGCAAGGGATGCGGAAACGCATCCCGCCTTATCGGCGCAGGAGGAGAGGGACCTGGATGTCCTTCGCAATGGGCAGGTCTTTTCGGCCAACGACCTGCTATCAGAGGGGGCCCTCTTCGCGGCCGGACTTAGCCCCTTGGACCCGCAAGGTGAGTCTCTTTTGCGTCGTGTATCTTTTTTGATTAGCGCGCTTGATTCTGAGCATGTGTGCTTCGACATGGCAGCCGCGAGGTCGGCATTGTCGAGCCTTTCTAAGAGGAAGAGGGGGAAGCGCCCAGGGGAAGGCAGCGGTGCGGACAGCGGTCGGCCCGTAAAAAGGGCTCACGCCTCAGCGAAGAGTCCGCCGGACGTCGGGGCGGTTACGGCAGGAACGCCGGGGGCGACGGAGCCCCTAGGGAGGGAGGTTATGGTCCCCGACCCTCTCGTGCTGGAGATTTCGGACAGCTCAGATGAGGCTCCGATGGCTCGTCCGATCGCGTCCCCCTTGAAAGAGGAAACCGTGACGGGTCCGGCAGAGGGGGCCATAGTAAAGGGGCCCATTGTCCCCACGGGATTACCACCGGCTCCAGCGGAGGAGGGGGAAGAGACAGCCGCAACGGGGGAAGTTCAGAGGGAGCTCCCGCTCGGTCTATCCGCCGGGGAGTCTAGCAGCAGTGAAGTCGGACCGCCCTCGATGGGTCAAGAGGTGGTTCAAACTGAGACCTCGGGGGAGCCCGCGGAGGGGCCACAGGCGGTGGCTACTGGAGAGAGCGTACCGGTGGAGGGAGCGCAACAAAGTGAGGGTCCCACGATCGGGGCCCCCTCGAAGGAGATTTTGGGGAGGCTGGCTCTTGGGCTGGCCGAGCTATCAGAAGAGGCCCAAGCCAGGGCCCTGATGGAGGAGGCTGGGAGGTTGAAGGCTTCTCAGCTGGGGATCGGCCAGGCCGGTCCCTCGGACGGGACCGGTCAACCCGGCAGCTCGGAGATTAATGTTGACGAGGCGTTCTCCGCCATGATACGGTCGGTCCTGCATCCGGGTGCGGATCCGACGGCAGACGAGTTTGCTGACCGGGAGTTGATAGATGCTGCATTCGGGCAGCAAGGTGTAGCTGAGAGTATTCATCTCCTCCCCGCCATAGATAATACAACTTTGATAAAGATGAGTCGGGACTATGCTTCGAAGGTGAGTGAGTCATTTTCCCAGCGTGTCAGATGTCACCCGATTGACTCCGTTTCGCTTACTCAATTTTTGCCTTTGTAGGGGGTTTTGATTTCTCGGGCAATTGGCTGGCGCTTGAGTCTGGCGACAGGGGCCAGTGTCCAAGCTCGGAGGGTGAATGCCGAGCTCCAGTTGCGGAAAACGCCTGAGGAGTTCGCCGAGCTTATGGACAGGATGGATAGAAACTCGAAGGCGGCCAGGGTGGCACACCAGGCTGTCGTGGACGAGGTGTCCAGACTAAAGCGCAGGGTGGAGGAGCTGCAGGGACGCCTGACGGAGAGTGACGACGCATGTCGGGAGCTGGCCAAGATCAAATCAAAACACTCCGCGGAGATGGTGGCGATGCGGCGGGACCACGGCGAGAGTCTGGGCCGGTTGAGGAGAGAGGCCGATGGCGAAAGAAAACGTCTGACTAGAATGTTGGGCGAGGTGGAGGAGACGCTGAAAAGGCGCGATGATGAAATCGCCGAACTGAAGGATAATGCGAAGTGGCAACAAGGAATAATGGATCGGGTGAATGGCGAGTTGTCGCAAGCTCGCGGGGAGATTGAGGCCGGGCGATCGAAGATTAGCGCCCTGCAAGAGAGGGTCGAGCTGGTCGGCGCTGATAGGACCAGGGCCCGGAGCGAAGCCGAAGGCTTAGCCAAAAGGCTGGCCAAGCGAGAGGAGGAGGTACGCTCTCATCTTACCCTCTTTGTTTTTCTACTGGCCCCTTGCGATGCCGATTGATCTCGACTTTTCCAGATGGCGAGGATGGGGTCGGAGTTTCGGGCTCTCCAAGGCGCGCTCGCGTCTGCTCGCAGCAGGAGCTCGGAGCTCGAGGCACGGGCTAGTGAGCTTGAGGGGCAAAACGCCATGTCGAAGGCTCAAGCGATCGAGGCTGAGAAACGGGCCGCTGGGGCCAACACGCAGCTCGCCATACTTAAGGGGCGGCAAGACGCTATGAGTGTAGACGCGTTCCGCCACGGGATGGAAGAGTGCAAGCAGAGGATACTCGGCGGGCACCCGGAGTGGGACCTTTCCTTTCTGAGCCTCGACGACTCCGAAGATGGCGAGTCCGAAGAAGAAGGAGAGGCAGATGCTGACGTTTCCGACGCTGAGCCGGGCGGCTCCCCTGGTCCCAGTGAAGCTGTAGCCTCCGGGGGACGGTCGCCAACCGTCACTGGAGGGGTGAAAGTATTAGAGAGGGGGGAATCTAGCCACGCGCCTGTAGATGTGGCTGAGGATACTCCCACAGCTGGTGGGGCTCCTGGCTCTTAGGGGCCGCTCTTGTATCTTGCATTTTTAGACATTTGCTTGACACGTCGTTTCAAAGGGATTTCTCGTTTTTATTTGAGTATTTCTCTGCGTGATTTCGCTGTTGAGTGGCTCATGACTCGCCGATATTCTTGGGCCACCCTTAATTCGAAATCAGGAAAAATGGGTCGGTTTGGACCGACAAATCAAAGTGGATCGGTTATGACCGACGAGCGAAATAGGTCGGTTCGAACCGACGGATAGAATAGGTCGGTTAAGGCCGACAAACAAATACGGGTCGGCTGGGGCCGAGGGATGAAGATGGATCGGCTGAGGCCGACGGACAAAGATGGGTCGGCTGGGGCCGACGGACGAAATAGGTCGGCTTGGGCCGACGGACGAAATAGGTCGGCTTGGGCCGACGGACAAAATGGGTCGGCTAGGACCGACGGACGGCTGGGGCCGACGGACAAAGATGGGTCGGCTGGGGCCGACGGACGAAATAGGTCGGCTTGGGCCGACGGACGAAATAGGTTTTCGCGCTCCCTGCCATTCCGTCAGCGCTCTGCCATCCCGCAGACAATTCGGTTTTTCTTTACTATAAGTGGAGACACGGCAGAGCGGGGGTATAAAGCTGTATCAGAGCTTTCCGGAAGGTGCTCCTTTCCCATGCAGGTTACCTCGTTGCGATGCGCACGCAACCGTCCACTATTGGACAGTACCCTTTCAAAGGACGATTTTCTGAGCCCGCCGATTTTCGAAGCGTCAGCGGACGATTTTCTGCATTTAATGACTGCGATCCGGGGTCAGGAAAGGATCTCCGTACGCGTCCCGGTTCAGGCGGTGGTTCGGCGCGCAGTGGGGTGCTACGCCAATTTCTGGGGACCACGTGGTAGCGTGGGACAGGTGTTTGAATCTCGGGACTTTCAGCTCTGATGGCTCGCCCCAAGTCCTTTCTGCCTATAAAAAGGGGAGAGAGGGGTTTTCATCTGGCTATCCCCAAAGTTTTCTTTCTCGCTGGAATTTTTATCATTCTCGTTTCTCTGTTACTGCGAGTGGAAGGATCGTCCCTTCTTTTTATGGGCTCCTTGCCGCCGGATAGCTGGGGCGACCGGGGAGCAGCTGAAGGATGGCTCATCCTTAGGGGACGAGTCTCGGAGATCATATGGAGAGCGCACATGGAGGGGGCAGAGATCATACGGAGAGCGCACATATGCGCTTCCGTTGTGGTCTGCGGCTCCTGCTGCGGGGGTTGCGGGTCAGGAGGCGTATGGACACCTCCGTAGCACGCGCAGACTCCCCCTCTTTCACTGGCTTAGGTTCCCGCGCCTTCTCTGAGGGGAATCCTTGCCACGGGAGGGAGAAGATGGGAGCAACCGGGTTCGGATGGTCCCCGGTTCCCCTGAGTGAGCGGCGACCGGTGGTTCGGCACTCCCTTCTAGGGAGTGGATCGGGCCTTTGGGATCCTCAGAATCAGCATCCGCGGGCCATGCCTCAGCTTGGATTTTTTAATTCATCCTGCCCAAGCGGACTTGGCCGTTTCCTGGTTTGCATGATTTCTCGACCCGGATGTTGGAACATCATAGTTCTCTAGGCCTGCCTTGGGGCAGTTGCCCGAGTCTTGTATTTGTCTTTATGCATTTCGATGTTTTTGTAACGCCTATGAGGCATTTGTAATTGATCATGATGGGCAATAAAGAGAGTTATATGTTGTTTCTCAATTCGCCTTTTCTTGTGCCGATCTCATTGCTATTTGTCGTTTGTGGGGCATAAAAGTGTCCCGTCGTCCTTAGACGAGGATTCCATGATGCCCGAACTAATTGAGGTCCGTATGCAGCGGTGCAAAGATAGTTCGGCGAAATACACTCCTTGCTTAGGTCGGGAGTCTGGTATTTTGTGCTCCGTTTTTATCGGAGCCCGGAGTATCGTGGGTCGGCTTTGGCCGAAGTTCGGGGAGTTTTCAACCCTTTTTGCCATGGTTTAAGGATTTAGTCCCTCGAGATAGTTGAGTTTCGGAGAACGTCTTACTTGGCTCTGCCAAGGTTTGAAGAATTTTGCAACTCGGCACTGCCGAGGCTTGGAGAGAATTTCGCTTGGCCATGCCAAGGTTCGGAGAATTTTGTGCTCGGCCCTGCCGAGGTTCGAAGAATTGACAGCTCGGCCTCGCCGAGGTTCGGAGAAAGGTTCTCGGCCCTGCCGAGGTTCGGAGAACTGGAGGTTCGGAGAACTGGCCCTGCCGAGGTTCGGAGAACTGTAGCTCGGCCCTGCCGAGGTTCGGAGAACTGTAGCTCGGCCCTGCCGAGGTTCGGAGAACTGGTAGCTCGGCCCTGCCGAGGTTCGGAGAACTGTAGCTCGGCCCTGCCGAGGTTCGGAGAACTGGTCGGCCCTGCCGAGGTTCGGAGAACTCTCGGCCCTGCCGAGGTTCGGAGAACTGGCTCGGCCCTGCCGAGGTTCTCGGCCCTGCCGAGGTTCGGAGAACTGGTAGCTCGGCCCTGCCGAGGTTCGGAGAACTGGTTCCCCCGAGGTTCGGAGAACTTAGCTCGATGCCGAGGTTCGTGGACTCTTTGCCGACTCGAACAGACGTCGACGTCTTTTACGGGCGGTGGAGGGGACAGATCGTCGATCGGGCGTCGGACTCTGTTCCCACACGTTTTTCGAGAAGGGGGCGATTTTAAAAGGCTTGGGGAAGCGTCGAAAGCATTTATTGCAGGAGGCGGCAGATCGGGAAGATGCTCTGTTTGCATTTTCCGATCTGCCTCGGGATAGGGCGCGACTTTTCGGATTCCGTACGCATTAGAACGGCGACACATGGCAAATCTTTATAGGTCGGCGTCCGCGGTACGGCTGATCGGGATACCTTCCTGGCGGGTATAAATATGACCGAGGGGGATTGGTTTCGGCCATCCCTCGGTCTGAGCTCCGAAAAAGAATGGCCTCTCCAGCGCGATCGCCGAGTGATTCGTATTCCTCGGTCAGCGGCCCGCCGTACTCGGAGGGGAGGAGTACCTCCATCACCGTCGATGGGCTGACCCTCGCGTCTGGCTTTGCAATCAACGAGCAGCTCGCGAGGACTGCCGAGGAACTCTTGGATGTCTCGGTCCGGGAGGCGGAAACCTTACGCCGGATAATGGACCGGCAAGAGGAGGAGATCGTGTCCCTCCGTCAGCAGGTGGCCGACCTGGCGGGGCGTCTGGAGGAGCTGTTGGCCTTTGGGGGCGACTGACTCCGGGGCGTCGACTGACTGACTCCGGGGCCTTTGCCCGTTCCCGTTTTCGCTTTTGTTTTTCCGTGTTTTGTGCCTCGCAGTAGCTCCTTTTTGTTTAAATGAAAAATAGACTCGTTTTCAGGAATCTATTTCTTCTTTGAGAATGATTACCTCAATACGCTCGACGGACTTGGGTGTCGGTTTGGTCCCATCGCCCTGCGTATTAATCGTAGATATTTCGAATGACGAGCTACAGGGGGATCACCCAAAGGTTTTCTACTGCTAGGGAGAATTTCCCAGCCCAGCCTGGGGCCCTTGGCCGGTTACGTGAGGCTTTATAGCCTCTTGGGGGAGTTCTGCCGATGGTGGCATTTTTTCGCATGCCGATGGTGGCATTTTTTCTCTCGCGTCAATGGTTTTTTACTCAACGTGCTCGTCTCAAACCGGACGAAGTTTTTCGGGTACTGTTTGGGGTCGTTCGGCTTTGGTCGAGGCCCATGGTTCCAGACCCTTTTACCGGGGTTTTTAGCCCGAGTGGTTTTTACCTGGCCTTGCCATGGCTTGGTGAAACATTTCACTTGGTCCCGCCATGGTTCGGAGACTTGTTGCTCGGCCCTGCCGAGGTTCGGAGAAGTATTTTACTTGGCCCTGCCAAGGTTCGGAGATTTGTGCTCGGCCCTGCCGAGGTTCGGAGAAATGTTTTACTTGGCCCTGCCAAGGTTCGGAGATTTGTTGCTCGGCCCTGCCGAGGTTCGGAGAAATGTTTTACTTGGCCCTGCCAAGGTTCGGAGATTTGTTGCTCGGCCCTGCCGAGGTTCGGAGAAGTTTTTACTTGGCCCTGCCAAGGTTCGGAGATTTGTTGCTCGGCCCTGCCGAGGTTCGGAGAAATGTTTTACTTGGCCCTGCCAAGGTTCGGAGATTTGTTGCTCGGCCCTGCCGAGGTTCGGAGAAATGTTTTACTTGGCCCTGCCAAGGTTCGGAGATTTGTTGCTCGGCCCTGCCGAGGTTCGGAGAAATGTTTTACTTGGCCCTGCCAAGGTTCGGAGATTTGTTGCTCGGCCCTGCCGAGGTTCGGAGAAATGTTTTACTTGGCCCTGCCAAGGTTCGGAGATTTGTTGCTCGGCCCTGCCGAGGTTCGGAGAAATGTTTTACTTGGCCCTGCCAAGGTTCGGAGATTTGTTGCTCGGCCCTGCCGAGGTTCGGAGAAATGTTTTACTTGGCCCTGCCAAGGTTCGGAGATTTGTTGCTCGGCCCTGCCGAGGTTCGGAGAAATGTTTTACTTGGCCCTGCCAAGGTTCGGAGATTTGTTGCTCGGCCCTGCCGAGGTTCGGAGAAATTTTACTTGGCCCTGCCAAGGTTCGGAGATTTGTTGCTCGGCCCTGCCGAGGTTCGGAGAAATGTTTTACTTGGCCCTGCCAAGGTTCGGAGATTTGTTGCTCGGCCCTGCCGAGGTTCGGAGAAATGTTTTACTTGGCCCTGCCAAGGTTCGGAGATTTGTTGCTCGGCCCTGCCGAGGTTCGGAGAAATGTTTTACTTGGCCCTGCCAAGGTTCGGAGATTTGTTGCTCGGCCCTGCCGAGGTTCGGAGAAATGTTTTACTTGGCCCTGCCAAGGTTCGAGAGCCCCCTCTGATAGCAGGTCGTTGGCCGAAAAGACCTGCCCATTGCGAAGGACATCCAGGTCCCTCTCCTCCTGCGCCGATAAGGCGGGATGCGTTTCCGCATCCCTTGCGACTTCCCCCCATCGCCGAGGGAAGTCAGAACCGATATTCCCCTCCGCAACCACGAACCGGTTCTTCCACCCCTTAATGGAAGAAGGCTTGTCCGCAATAACATTGAAAGACCTCCGAGGCCCGATGGAGGTCCATTCCGACTTCCTCCCGGGAGTCAAGTGGTAGCAGGTGCGGAAAAGGGGAAGAGTTGCAGTGATTTGGATCTGATGGCACATCGAAATGAATCCGACGATATTCCGCCAACTGTTTGGAGCCACCATCGACGGGCTGACATTGTAGTGGGTCATGATCTCCTTAACTAGCGGATGAAGAGGGAAACGAAGACCCGCCTTCAAGCTGTCTTCATAGATGAAAACCCCGGACTCCAAATCTCTGTTAACCCTGTCTTCAGGTTCCGGCACTCGAAGGACGATGTCCAAGGGCAAACCATACCGTTGGTGAATCCTCCCCAGGTCCTCAACAGCGACCACGGAGGCTACGTCGTCCGGGCTCATCGCCATTGAAAGAAGTATCCCGCGAAGGCAATGAACGTCGGAGAAGATGAAAGGCCCCAAAACCACTCGGATTCAAAACAAGAAGACGCCAAGCGCGCATGCACGATATACAAATATATACACGGGGCGGCCGTCACTTCGCTTCGCCGCTAAGAAATCGCCCTGGGGAGCGGGGCGTCTCGTTCAAGGCGTCCGGAATCGCCTCGAGAGACACCCGATTGATCGAAATTCGAGGCGTGGCGTGATCCCAACCGTCGATAATGGAGGAGCCTTTCCTCCGAAGGTACAATGGCCTTGCCGCATTAATTAGGGCATCATTGCTCGAATTGTTTAAGCCAAAACGTCCCATCCGGAGCGCGCCGCTTGAACTTATACTCCCTGCGCCCGAACCTACGCTTCGAACTAGGGAGTGGGGGGCATGTGTTGGGGGGTAAAATCGTCATTGCATTGATATTCGTGCAAGACGACTAAGGCTGACCCCCTCTTCCGGGCTTCTGTAGCTCGGCCTCCCCCGGGCTTCCGTAGCTCGGCCTCTTCCGGGCTTCCGTAGCTCGGCCTCTTCCGGGCTTCCGTAGCTCGGCCTCTTCCGGGCTTCCGTAGCTCGGCCTCTTCCGGGCTTCCGTAGCTCGGCCTCTTCCGGGCTTCCGTAGCTCGGCCTCCCCCGGGCTTCCGTAGCTCGGCCTCTTCCGGGCTTCCGTAGCTCGGCCTCTTCCGGGCTTCCGTAGCTCGGCCTCTTCCGGGCTTCCGTAGCTCGGCCTCCCCCGGGCTTCCGTAGCTCGGCCTCTTCCGGGCTTCCGTAGCTCGGCCTCTTCCGGGCTTCCGTAGCTCGGCCTCTTCCGGGCTTCCGTAGCTCGGCCTCTTCCGGGCTTCCGTAGCTCGGCCTCTTCCGGGCTTCCGTAGCTCGGCCTCCCCCGGGCTTCCGTAGCTCGGCCTCTTCCGGGCTTCCGTAGCTCGGCCTCTTCCGGGCTTCCGTAGCTCGGTCTCCTCCGGGCTTCCGTAACTCGGTCTCCCCCGGGCTTCCATAGCCCGCTGCTACCTTGCAATCCACGCCCCGACGTCCACCTCCGCGGAACCTGGCGCAGGAGAGTTCAAGTCTACCCGAGCAGCACCCTGAGCAGGGGATCATATTGAGACGTGGCCTAAGACCTACTATAACCGCCCCAGGTCTACTCACCCAGATCCCAAGACATCGAGGAGCTCTCCCAGCCGTCGATCCCTTAACGGACAAGGCGTGGATTCTAACGGCCCCACAACGGCCTGATTCTGTCTACCCTCGAATCTTAACAACCTCAGTACCTTCCAGAAGACGCTCAAGTTCCCAGGTGACAGTCTATAAACACCAGTTGGGCAGATCACTTCAGGTACGCAACCCTCGACACACGAAAAGCTCCAGGGTTACCTCTCTCTCTCCCGGCAGCTCGTCGGTGCTCTGTTCTTACCGGAGCCTCCGATTGATCGCCCCCCTGGAGAGGTCTCCCGGAGAGATCCACCTCCTCATTGTCTGGTTGATCGCCGATTCCTTCCTCGCTGACTTGAGCGTCGGAGGGCCTTCCGCGGAGGACCACCCCCGGTGTCCTTCCGTGTGCAGGGCTTCCTGTTTTGCAGGTCCGCCGCGCCCCATTCTCTGAGGACCGACCGCGCCCGAGTCGGAGGACGGATCCCGGCGGCAACAGATTGGCGCTAGAGGAAGGGCCTCAAGTCCCATTAAAACTTGAAAGAAGGAGACAAGGATCTTGATCCGGAGAAGAACCTCTCTGATGGCCAACCGGAAGAGAGGAACAACCTCTGATGCTCCCGATCAGGTCGCCTCCCAGAGGCCTGATCCGACTGGCGCCACAGCGCCGCAACCCCCACCTGTCGAGACTCCGTCGCCGCCTGCCATTCCGGTGACCCAGGACCAGTTTGCTACGCTGGTCCAACAAGTCCAGGCTCTCACCCACCTGGTCCAGGAGCGTCTTGCACCTCCTCCTGCTCCACACCCCCAGAGAGAAACGGCGACTTCTTCTTCGCCGGCAACCTCCTCCTCCGATCCGCTTGAATCAGCGGACCCCCCGCGTCGCCCTGGGGGAGACAAACCGGTCCCTCGAACCGGTTACGATAGAGATCTTCCCAGATCTCGGCGAGCCCGCTCCCTCTCTCCGGCAACGTCTCGCCATGATTCGACGCCATCCTTGCGGTTCTCCCGCCCGGCTGCTCCTCTCGCCGGTGAGGAGGAGATCCGCCGTCAGCTCCAAGAAATGCGTCAGGAGCTGGACGCCGCCAAGCAGATCCACCTGCCTCAGCCCAAAACAGAGCAGGGTATCCCTTTCTCTAAGGGGATCATGGAGGAAGTGATCCCCTCCCATGTCAAGCTGCCGACCGTCGAGCCCTATCACGGCTCCACTGATCCGGACGACCATCTCAGCAGCTTCCGGTCAATAATGATGTTCCATGGAGCATCTGATGCGATCCTCTGCCGGGCCTTCCCATCCACACTCAGAGGATCCGCCCGAACCTGGTTCAACGCCCTGAAACCAGGTTCCATCGATTCGTTTGATGAGCTGAGCCACCTTTTCATTGGCCAGTTCGTCAGCAGCCGCCGCCACCGACGGAGATCCGACTCCCTCTCCGAAGTCAAGCAAAGAGAGGGGGAGTCCTTGAGAAATTATCTTGGCCGTTTCAACAAGGCCATGTTGGAGGTGGACCACCTTAATCATGAGGTGGCCATGTCCGCCCTAGCGGGGGGAGTTTCAAAGGAGAGCGACTTCTATTTGGCAATGGAAGTCAGCTACCCCCCGTGTCTGTCTGATATGATGGCCCTTGCGGACAAGTACGCTCGGGTCGAGGAGTCGCGGAGAATGGCCCGCGCTGAACAGACAAGAAGAGGCAAGAGCCCAAGGTTCCCGACAGACACCGCCCTGTCCGTCGGCCAAGCCCACCTCGCCGCCAAAGAGTCCCTCCGCCGCCGCCAAGGAATCGCTCCCGGAGTCCCCCTAGGCGATTCGATCGCTACACTCCGTTGACTGTGCCCCGGGCACAAATCCTCATGGAAATAGAGCGCCAGCTTCCCCGACCAGTGCCTCTCCGAGGGAACCCAACCCGGAGAGATCCCGCCAAGTACTGCCGCTACCATAGGGAGCATGGCCATGACACTGAAGAATGCTGGCAGCTGAAGAACGAGATCGAAAGACTGATTCGGCGGGGACGTTTGGACCAGTTCAGAAGGGCACCCGAGCCACAGCAGCAGGGAGGTGATCGCCAGCCTGAGCTCCCACAACTCCCTCCTCCTCCAAATCCGCCAGTGGTTGGCCGCATCAACATGATTGAAGAGGCCGGCGGATCGGGCTCCGGGGGCAATGGTGATGCACCGGTGCCAAAGAAGGCGCGCACGGGCGAGCTCTCCTTTTCTGATGATGATCTTCTTGGGATACAGCTTCCCCATGAGGACGCACTTGTTGTCTCCCTAAATTTGAACAACTATGATGTAAGCCGAATCCTGGTTGATAGTGGAAGCTCGGTGAACGTTTTGTACCTCGATGTGTTTGCCAGGATGAAATTGCTCATGGAAAACCTTCGAGCCGTGGATTCCACCTTGATGGGATTCACCGGCGACGTCATCATCCCAGAAGGAATTGTCACCCTGACGGTCCGCGCAGGAACCTGGCCCTTTGTAACCGTTGTACAAGCCGACTTCCTAGTGACCGACCTCAGGTCCCCGTATAATGCCATATTCGGCAGGCCCGGCTTGATGTCTCTTAAGGCGGTTGTTTCTATCCCGCATCTGTCGATGAAGTTCCCCACCGAGCAAGGAGTTGGAGTAGTTCGGGGAAGTCAAGCCATGGCTCGGCAATGTTTTGTCACGAGCCTTCAGTCCAGAATTCCCGAGGTTGACGGGCTAGACGCCCGCGAGGATTTCGCCGAGCAACGGGGAGAACCGGTGGAAGAGCTGGAAGAAGTACCGCTGGACGTAGCTCGGCCCGACCGAACCACAAAGATCGGGTCGCTGCTTGAGGGAGAACCTCGTCGCGAGCTAATCAGATTCCTCCAAAGCAACGCGGACATCTTCGCCTGGACCGCCTCCGACATGCCAGGAATTAGCCCCGAAGTCCTCGTCCATCGTCTCAATGTGGACGAGATGCACAGGCCTGTTAAGCAGAAAAAGAGAAGCTTCGCCCCAGAGCGGCAAAAGGCCATCGAGGAAGAGGTCGACAAACTCATCAAAGCCAACTTTGTCCGAGAGGTAAACTACCCCAGATGGCTGTCAAACGTCGTCATGGTGAAGAAGTCGAATGGTAAATGGAGGATCTGCATCGACTTCACCGATCTCAACAAGGCATGCCCGAAGGACAGCTTCCCTCTCCCTCGGATCGACCAGCTTGTGGATGCCACCTCGGGCCACCAAATGCTGTCATTCATGGATGCCTATTCGGGCTACAATCAGATCCGGATGGCCCCCGAGGATGAAGAAAAGACAGCCTTCATAACCGACCGAGGTACCTACTGTTACCGAGTTATGCCTTTCGGTCTTAAAAATGCAGGAGCGACCTACCAGCGCCTGGTCAACAAGGTGTTCAAGGAGCAAATCGGCCGGAACATGGAGGTGTATGTGGATGATATGCTGGTCAAAAGCAAGGAAGCGCTG
Source organism: Calamus simplicifolius (assembly GCA_900491605.1). NCBI lineage: Eukaryota > Viridiplantae > Streptophyta > Magnoliopsida > Arecales > Arecaceae > Calamus > Calamus simplicifolius. The sequence continues at coordinate 187,189 of UESW01004801.1, read as the reverse complement.
CGGCATGTTGAGGACCTCGCGGAGAGCTTTGCCACGCTGCGCAAGTATGGAATGAAGCTCAACCCAACCAAGTGCGCCTTCGGCGTCAATTCTGGGAAGTTCCTCGGATTCATGGTCTCCCAGCGCGGCATTGAGGCTAACCCTCAGAAGATTCAAGCTCTCCAACAAATGGCGCCCCCAGCGTCCATTAAAGAGGTCCAGCGCCTGACCGGGAGAATAGCGGCCCTCAACCGCTTCGTAGCTCGGTCAGCCGAGAGGTGCCTCCCCTTCTTCAAAACCCTCCGATCGGCCAAGAATTTCCAATGGACTCCTGAATGCCAGAAATCATTTCAAGATCTCAAGAAGTACCTCGGCTCGCCTCCACTTCTCAGTAGTCCGGTCCCAGGGGAGACTCTGTTTTTGTATCTGGCCGTTTCCGAGGGAGCAGTTTGTTCGGTACTGGTCAAGCAAGAAGGCAAGATCCAAAGACCGATCTACTATGTGACAATAGAAATATTTTAATAAGAGGACAAAAGCTGAAGATATGGTACTCAATCTTCATCAACAGTGAGGCCAAAAAATGCCAAGAAAAGGGAAAAATTGAAGCCCTGGCTCTGAAATTCCAGCTCTAAAACTTAGCAATTCGAAAGACAAGGCATTCGCCTCTGGATAAGGTGAAAGATAGCAACCAAAAATCCAATGTGTTCCTAGAATTAAAAACACTTTTTGTGTAAATATAAGCCTTTATTCTCCTTGGGAAAAAGAAAACCCAACCCTAATAATTTTTAGCTAGCAAAAGCAAAAAAATAGATACCCACAGAAACCAATTAAGAAACAAAAATCTGGAAGGAAACAACTGCCGCCTCTGAGATCTGATTTTCACAATGATCATAACGACAACAACAGAGACTTAATCTTGAATTAGTTGGATCAGCTACATGAATCCTTTTTCCCTATTCTGCTCGGTTTAGAATCATACTACCTCCAAGATCGGAGTACCTTCATAAAATTTAATCTAATCGGAGAGCAAAAGCGAAACAAGAAGAACAAGAAACTAACCTCGGCAATCCATCTCCTTGAGCCCGGACTGAACTAGCCTCGACCCAGAAACCAAGACCATCGAATCAAAAGAATCCTCGGGGGTGACGCCCATCGCCGGATCAGCTCCAACTACGGGAGAAGACAACTTCTCCGAATCTTTCATCCAGAGAGACGGGCTCAAGAAGCCGGAAGCTAGGGTTAGGGTTTCCGAGCAGAGGCGGAAAGGGCTTTGCTGCTTCTCTTCCATGGGACGGATATTCTCACGTGAAAAGTTTGCAGAGATATCCGAAATCTTCGAACGTAGCAGCGAGAGAACAGAGGCAACGAGAGTTCTTCCTCCGTTCCGTTTACTTTTTGGAGCTTAAACGGTTCAAATTCGAAAAAATAATTTAAAAAAAGAACCGTTGGAAGTGCTCGACGTTGCCTCAAAAAACATTGTACCGTATGGTTCTCTGGTTCCTTTGTGCGGTGTGCTTTAAGATTCGTATTCTGATCATCTTCTTTCTTGATCTTCGATGAGCTTGATCACCTTGCTGATTGCTCCTCACCATTTCTTCATCCTATCTTCCCTTCTCTTCCCATGGCTTCTGATGAGATTAAGGAGGATTGGGTTTCTTGGAGGAGGTTTGCTGAATCTGGATTTAAATGGGTTTCTTTTCCGACTCCGACGGAGGTGTCGACTCTAGTTTCCAGATTTCCTGAGGTGGTTAGGGTTCCGATATTGGCGCTGGAGGAGGAGATGGGTGGATGGCAGCAGCGGGTTGTTATTACTTGGTCTTACCTCAAATGGGTGCCTGCCGATGCCTACATTAGGGAGTTCAGACGTGCCGGAATCTCCGGTGTCATCGTCCCTGTAAGCCTCACCTCCCACTGTCATATATTTCGCTTCAAAGATCAGTCGGCTTGCGCTCTAGTTCTCAACCGGCCATGGGTCATTAATGGTCAGATCATAGGGACTGAAGCGTGGCGTCCGGAATTCTTTCCAGCAGAGGACTCAGTCTTCTCGGCGCTGCTATGGATGAGGATGCCCAACCTTCCTTTAGAATTTTGGAGGGAGGACATTCTGAGAATGATCTCGAAGCCTGCAGGTATTCTGTGCTGCGTTGATGCTGCAACGATGTCAAAGAGTCGAGGTGGCTTCGCGAGGGTGGCGGTTCGAGTTGACCTTCGTCTTCCTCTTCGGCCTGGGACCCGGGTTCAGGGGATTCAGGGACCCTTTTGGCAGCAGTTTGTTTATGAATCCATGGAAGGTATATGTCCGATTTGTGGATCTCTGCATCTGGTAGGGAAGTGCTTGCCGCCGGTCATGGATGGGGAGATGGATTCAGCCAGTAAATTCATCTTTGGGCCATGGATGACGGCGGTGCGTCAGCGGAGGCCTGCTGCGGCTCCTGTGCCTAAGGCTCTTGTTAATGCCTCTTCTTCCTGTTCTGTTCCCCAGTCGGCTACAGTGGATCTGTGCCCTGAAGCGGGATGGGTAACGCCATGAAGGTGAGCCGTTGGCGTCCCCCAGGGTCTTCGAAGGCAGCTCAGGACCTTCCGGTGTCTGGAGGGGGGAAGGAAGTTTTTGCTTCGGGGGTTCTGTTGAAGGCTTTGGATAAAGGGAAGAAGAAGTTGATCTCTATGATTGGGGAGAAGGAAGTCCCTGTTTCTGGGGCCGTGCCGGTTGACCAAGCGCGTGCCGTTTTTAAAGGTTCAGGAAGGGATAATATGAAATTGCTTAAGGCAGGTCTCTCTGAATCTCAGGTGTCCCATTCCCTGATTTCTATCAATCCTTTTGCCTCTTTGAGTTTGGCTTCCAATGAAGGGGGTCAATTCGAGAGTAGGGATATATTTTCGGGCCCTCTTAAGCGGCCCAGACCAGCTGATAGCTTGCCTCCAAGGTCTAATTCTAATATGGAGAAGAGGAAGGGGAAAAGCAAGGGCAATAAGCTCAAATGTAGAGTTGATATTGTTCCCTTTTCGGCCAGCTCGACCGAGCCTTTCGGTTGCCCAGGATTCACTGGTCAGGGGGTGGTGATGGCCAACTTAGATAGCTCGATGATCCAGGATAGTCAGGGATTAGAGAACATCGAGGTTGATCCAGAAGCTCAGCAGGCTTGTCCCATTCAGAATTCGAAGAGTGACCCTCCTTCTACTGGGTGCCATACTGACAGCTTTATGTTAGAGGACCAGGGTGGGGTCCATCTTCCTCTAGTTAATTAATGAAGATCTTAATTTGGAATGTCAGAGGTGCTAATAAGCCCTCTTTCCATTTCTCTTTTGGTAGATTGATGCAGCTATATAACTTTGATATATGTGTTTTGCTAGAAACCAGATTGTTAGGTGATAGTCTGGCGCGGTTTCGGAGGCAGATTGCTCGATCTTGGTCTTTTTATGCAGTGGAGGCTGAGGGTTTGTCTAGAGGCATTTTGGCCATTTGGCATCATTCTGCTGTCTCGATTGATGCATTTCATCAGTGTAACCAGCAGATTGGCCTTATTGTTTCTGAAGGATCTTCTGATCCCTGGCTCCTATCGGCGGTGTATGCCAGCACGGATTACCATGATAGACGAGTTCTTTGGTCTGAGCTCATTTCCCTTCTTGATCAAGGGATTCTTTCTATTATTGCTGGCGACTTTAACTGTATCACTGAGGCTAGTGAAAAGCGAGGGGGCAGAAGAGTCACTAGCTCTGCTGATATCTCTGAATTTAGGTCATTTATTGGGTCTTTGGGGTTGTTGGATTTGGGTTACTCGAGGCCCCAATTCACTTGGTGTAACAACCGGCAGGGGATAGCTCATGTCTGGGAGAGGTTGGATAGAGCTTTGGCATCTGTTCAATGGCTTCAAAAGTTTCATGTAGTCTCTGTTACTCATCTTCCGAGGATCGCATCTGATCACTGTCCTATTTTGATTTCCACGGAGGCTGATCAGCATCAGAAGAAGTAGTTTAGATTCGAACAGTTCTGGACGTTTCATTCAGCTGCTCGGTCTATTATTTCTCAGGTTTGGCACCTTCCTATCAGGGGTAATGCAATTTATTGGTTATCTCGCCGGTTTATGCTGGTTAGATGCAGACTTTCTAGATGGAATAGGATGGAGGTCGGGGATCTGGTAAGGCAGGTGGAGCAGGCTGAAGCTGTTATAAGTGCCCTTCAGGTGAAGGAGGTCCGGGATGGATCTCTTTCGGATTCTGATCTCTCCTTGCTGTGCGAGAATCTTGCTCTTCATCACTCTCTTCTTCGGCAACAGGAGGTATATTAGAGGTAGAGGTCCAGGGTTCAGTGGATCTGTGAAGGGGACCGTAACACCAGATTTTTTTACCAGGCTACTCTGAAGAGGTGGGCTGCTAATAGGATCAGGAGGGTAGCTAATGCCGAAGGGAACTATCAGGAGGACATCCAGTCTATTCGGTCTCAGTTCCTTTGCTTCTTTCAGACTAGATGGTCTAAGTCCACAGGGGATGGGGCTCCGGTTATCTCGGTTCCTGCTTCCAGGAAGGTTTCTTCCTCGGATAATGATATGCTTATCAGGTCGATCGATGCGGAGGAGGTTCGCCGGGCCCTTTGGGAGCTCGGTCCGGATAAGGCCCCGGGACCCGATGGTTTTCCACTCTTCTTCTTCCGACACTACTGGAGTATTGTTGGGCAGGAGGTTGTCCAGGCTATCATGATGGTCTTCCATATGAAGCTTATACCTGTTGATTGGAATCAGACTCTTATTACTCTTGTGCCTAAGTGCACGGATGCTTCCCTTCCTCAGCACTTTAGATTGATCAGTCTTTGCACTACTTTGTACAAGGTATATGCTCGTCTTTTAGCCAGCCTCCTTCGTGAGGTGATTCCTCGTCTTATTTCTGTAGAACAGGTCATTAGAGGCCGTTCTATCTCGGACAATGTCCTCATCACTCAAGAATTTATGTATGATCACCATAGAGCCCCTGCCAGATGGAGTCTGATGGCCATCAAGCTTTATATGGAAAGGGCATACGATAGACTGAGTTGGGCTTTCCTGCATCGTTCTCTTCAGGAGTTCGATTTTGATGAGTTGTTTATTGAGTGGATAATGGCTTGCATTCAGGGGCCTTCTTTCTCTCTGATTATTAATGGGAGCCAGATCGAGTTCTTTCATTCTTATGTGGGGCTTCGTCAGGGGTGCCCATTATCCTCCCTTCTGTTCATTATAGCGGCGGATGATCTTTCCCGAGCTTTCCATCAGGCACAACTTCATCGGAGGATTGTCCCTTTTATGGTGGGGACTGAGGGCCCTTTGGTCTCTCATCTTCTATTTGCTGATGACTGCATTCTGATGGGTCAGGCTTCTATAGTTAATGCGGCCTCCTTCGATGCCATAATTTAGCATTATTGTCAGGCTTCGGGGCAGAAGGTAAACCTTCTTAAGTCTTCTATCTACTTCAGCTCGAAGACTTTCAGATCCACTAGAGAAGCAATCAGCAACTTGTTGGGTATATCTACTCAGACTGACCGGTTTATGTATTTGGAGATCCCTATGACCGGTAGACGTCCCCATTGTTCAGACTTTGTGGACCTCGAGAGGCGAGTTCGCCAGCGTATTGAGGGTTGGCATGTCACAGGTTTATCCATGATGGCTAGGGTCACCATCATCTGGTCGGTTCTTTCCTCCCTTTCTCTTTATCTGCTTTCGAATGCAGCCATCCCGACTACTTGTCTAAGGAGGATTGAGAGATGTTTTAGAGATTTTCTATGGGCTTCTATGCAAGATGGACATGGCATCCACCTTCTTTCTTGGGACCTGATATGTATGCCAATTCAAGAAGGTGGACTTGGCATCGAATCCCTGTTGGTTAGACGACAAGCTCTATTGGCTAGACATACATCTCGGTTCCTCCTGGAGCTGCATTGCCTTTGGAGCTCTGTGATGCATGCGAGATATGGTGATTGGAAGTTTGGGGAGCTCTTATTGCCGCCCGGGGATGCTCCTTCTTTTGGAAGGAGGTGTATCAGTATGGTGACTCTATCTTGAAGAATATCTCTTGGATGATTGGTGATGGTCATTGATGTTATTCAGGATACCTGGATTTCTGAGCTCTCTCTATCTCGGTGGCCCTCCTTCATTAGTATTGATGTCCCCACTGATTTGAGGGTTAAGGATCTGATGGATACTGACTCCTCATCATGGCATTCTCCCATAGTGAGCCGTTTCTTCGGTGGGGAACTCTCTCAGCGGATTCTTTCGATCCCTCTTATTTCTAGTCCCCCAGCTGATGTCAGGCTATGGTAGAGATCCTCTCTTTCTAGGGCCCCTCTCAGGGATCTTATGAAGTTCTTTAGGCCTCAGCCCCAGCGCACGAAGGATGCTGCTTGGATCTGGTCTCTTCCCACTCTTCCTAGAGTTCAGTTGTTTATCTGGAAGCTTCTGTGGGACTGCCTTCCGACAAGTGCCATGCTATCTCGAAGGGGGGTGCCTATCCAGCCATTATGTCCTCTGTGTGGCTTGGCGGACGAGTCTACTGATCATGCTATCTTCATTTGTTCTAGAGCTAGACAGATCTGGCATATGATGGGCTATGTTGGTAGAGAGGATGCATCTGGCTCTCCTCGCTCCTTTTTCTTTCATGATCTCCGGTTGGCTTCTTAGCATAAACGTGGTCTTTGGGCGGCCACGACTTATCAGATTTGGTTATCGAGGAACCAACTTATATTCTCGGAGGATTTTATTTCTCCATAGCGGCTGGTGAGGAAAATTAGATCTCTATCAGTGGACTGTGCCCGTGCTTTTCAAGTGGTCGGTTCTGACTCCTCTGGCCTCTGGGGCTCCCCTGCTGCTTTAGCAGCGAACCGGTGTACGATTTTCTTTTCCTGGGAGCCCCCCTCCAGGGTTTTTCAAAATCAATTTTGATGGGAGTGTCCGTGGAAGATTAGCTGGCTCGGCCTTTATCATTCGTGGGCCTTAGGGTCATATGTTGGCAGCTGGTGGTTTTGGCACCCTTGATTCCTCTGTTCCTATGACCGAACTTTATGCTGCTTGGGCTGGCATTACTTATGCTGTTCAGACTCTTCATGCCCATAGGATAGTGATCGAGGGTGATTCGATGACGGTTATTAGGTGGCTTTGGAAGGAGAATATTCCCGAAGTCCCCATTAATCCGTTTCTCAGGGATATTTGGTCCATTCTTCAGGAAGTGGATATGTTGACCCAACTATTGATTTTGATGATTAATAAAGGAATTGAGTATATTTATTTGATTACTAATGGATTTGACAAGTGTTTCAGGACTTAAAATATTTGATCAATTTAAATAAATTAAGAAACGTATTTTGAATCAATTGCAAATCAATTTCAAAGTTTCAGAACCTGGAGTCGACACCTAGAATTCCTGGAGCCGACCCCATGGCCATTCAAATTTTCTTCTGATTTTTGATACGGTCCGGAGCCGACACCTAGAGTTTCGGAGCCGACACCCAGAGTTTCGGAGTCGACACTTACAGTGTCTGGAGCCGACTCCGATGCGGGGACAGAACGTTAATTTTTTGAGCATCTTGGAGCCGACACCTACAGTATTCGGGAGCCGACACCTGACGATGGCGAGCCGACACTAACTTTTTCGGAGCCGACTCCTCGACGAACTCAGAACTTTCTATTTTTGGATAAATGACTTGGAGCCGACACCTGAAAAGTTGGAGCCGACTCCAACCTGTCTGGGACAAAATTTAAATTGCCAGATCAGCTCTAACGGTAATATTTCCTTTTTACCTAATTTCTAACGGATATATTTTGTTTCCAGGTACACTCCAACGGCTAGTTTTCTTCCCAAAATGGATTAAAAGAAATCTATAAAAAGGGAAAAACACCCGTTTGAAAAGGACGAAAATAGAAAATTTCAAATCAAAAATCCGAGAAAGTCTGAGCCTGAATCTCAAGAGAAAAGCCTTCAAATTCAAATCCTTCCACTCCAAAAAGCTCAAAGAGAATCCAAGGCATTCAAATCAAAAATCGAAGGATTCCAAAGGGAAAGAAGAAACTCTTTTTGAAGATTTTCCAACTTCTCATCTGCAACATTTGAACGAATCAAAGCTGAGGCTTGATTCAACATCTCCAAAGAGAAGAGGAAAAGAAGAAAAGCTCAAATCAATCACTTCAAACAGGCTTTTCTAAACTTATTTGTTCATTTTTGAATATTTGCTCATTGAGGAGCTTTGTATTATTGAAAAATTCTTTTCATTTTGTTTGTGCTAGTTCAATCTGGGGGATTGAACTAGTGGAGGTTGTATACCTCGGGTCAAGCTAGATAAGCTTGAGTTTAGGGTTTTGTGCTGGTGAGCCCGAAAACCGGCTGGGTTCGTTGTGATCCCGGGAAAACAACAAGTTTGAGTTGTGATCTTGTAAAACAACTCGGCTGTAATCTAGTGATTATAGTGTGGACCCAAGTGAATCTTGGGAGTGGACGTAGGTGTTGGATACACCGAACCACTATAAAATCTTTGTGTTTGCCGTGCTTCCATTATCTCTATCTCTATCTCCTTGTTTGTGCTTTATATTTGCATTGCATTTAATTTCATTTAACTTAAAGCAATAGTTTTCAAAAGGTTTAAATTTTTTAAAGAACCCAATTCACCCCCCCTCTTGGGTTGCCATCTGGGCCAACAATTGGTATCAGAGCAAGTGCTCATTAGATTTTGATCACACGATCAAGAGCTAAAGATCCAAATGGCAGCTCAAGTTGGATCATTTGCCGAAGGTCATTCTACAAATAGACCTCCCTTATTTAATGGTTCCAACTATTCATATTGGAAAGCAAGAATGAGGATATTCATTCAAGCTTCTGATTATGAATTGTGGGGTGTTATAATTAATGGACCTAGTACACCCACACACATTGTTGATGGCACTATTGTTCCTAAGCCCGAAAGGGATTGGAATGATAATGATAGGAAAATGGCACAGCTCAATGCTAAGGCCATGAATGTTTTATATTGTTCATTAGATGCTAATGAATTTAATCGATCTCTACATGTAATTCCGCAAAAGAGATTTGGGATAGATTAGAGGTTACCCATGAGGGTACTAACCAAGTAAAAGAATCTAAAATAAATATTCTTGTTCATAAATATGAATTATTTAGCATGGAACAAACTGAAACTATAGCATGCATGTATACTAGATTCACCGATATTGTAAATGGTTTGAAAAGTCTTGGAAAACCTATACTAATTCTGAACTTGTTCGCAAAATTCTTAGGTCACTTCCAAGGACTTGGGAAGCAAAGGTGACAGCAATCCAAGAAGCCAAGGACCTCAACACTTTACCCTTGGAGGAGCTACTTGGATCCTTATGACCCATGAGCTAACCATGAAGCAGCATCAAGAGGAGGAAGTCAAGAAAAAAAAAACTATAGCTCTTAAGGCTGCAGAAAGTGAGGAGAGCTGCAGTGATGATGATGATGATGATGAGACAGCTCTTCTAGCAAGAAAATTCAAAAAATTCATGAGAAGAAAGAGACCCTTCCACAAGAAGAAATCTGGATTTAAGATGGAAGGAGAAAAAGAAAAGGAAAAGGACAAGGACAAAGAGAAAGACCCCTTGATTTGCTATGAGTGTAAGAAACCGGGGCACTTTAGATATGATTGTCCTCAACTGAAGAAGACTTTCAAGAAGAAGAAGAAAGCCTATGTTGCAACTTGGAGCGACAGCGATGAATCCTCTTCGGAGGAAGAACAAAAAGAAGTTGCAACATTTGCTTCATGGCAAACGAGGATGATGAGGTAAGTTCTGAAAACCCTTGTGATGATTTTGCTTTGATGAATTATTTGAAGCTTTCAATGAACTAGTAGATGATTTAAAATTTTGAAAAAGAAATACAAGTCTTTGAAAAATGATAGCTCAATTTTATTAAAGAAAAAGAAATCTTACTAATGAGATTAAAATACTAAAATCTGAAAATGAAATTTGACAAAAGAAAAGGAATCAATTTCTAATGAAAATGATAAATTAAAGAAGGAAGTTGATAAATATAAAGTATTGTTGATAAATTTACTTATAGTTCTGAAAAACTTAATTTATTGTTAAGCAATCAAAGAGCTATATATGATAAAGCTGGTTTAGGATATAGACCTAACTTAAAACAAAAATTTGTCAAAAACTTTTTTAGAAAAGAACAAAATAGAGATAATGTTACATGTCATTATTGTAACAAGAAAGGTCATAAATCCTATGAATGTAATGCAAGAAACAGTAACAAAAATTAAATAATAAAGGCAAGAAAATATGGGTTCCCAAAGGAACAATCTTTTATGCTACTAACCATGAAGGACCCAAGAAGGCTTGGGTACCTAAATATAAGACTTAATTATTTTTGCAGGAGTGTCTTGCGGCCAAAAGATCAAAGCGAAAGTGGTATCTCGATAGTGGCTGCTCAAGACACATGACGGGTGACAAGGATCAATTCATCACCCTTGAGAGCAAAAGAGGAGGAGTTGTTACATTTGGTGACAATGGCAAAGGCCAAATCATGGGGTTTGGTAAAATTCAAATAACTCCCTCCACATATATTGAAAATGTCTTATATGTTAATGGTTTAAAACATAATCTAATAAGTATTAGTCAATTATGTGATAAAGGTTTTAAAGTATCATTTGAAGCATCAATCTGCACTGTTTCTAATCCCATTGATAATAGCATTATTTTTATTGGAAATAGAAATGGCAATGTATACTTGATTGATTTAGACAATTTGTCTACTAGTAATCATTGCTTAGTTGCTAATAATGCTAATATGAATGAGATTGGTTGGTTATGGCATCGTAGATTAGGTCATGCAAGCACACACCTTATTTCAAAATTAATTAGAATGGATTTAGTAAAAGGACTTCCACAACTAGATTTTGAAAATAACAAAATTTGCGATGCATGTCAATTTGGAAAACAAACTAGAAATTCTTTCAAAACTAAAAATATTGTTTCCACTTCTAGGCCACTTGAACTACTTCACATGGATCTTTTTGGACCTACTAGAACCACAAGTCTAGGAGGAAAGAAATATGGTCTTGTGATTGTAGATGATTACTCTAGATACACTTGGGTATTATTTTTAGCTCATAAAGATGAGACCTTTCCATTATTTTTGAAATTCTTCAAGAAGGTCACAAATGAGAAAAACAACACCATAGTGTCTCTAAGAAGTGATCATGGCACTGAATTTGAAAATCATTTATTTGAAAACTTTTGCATAGAAAATGGCATTCATCATAATTTTTCAGCACCTAGAACACCACAACAAAATGGAGTAGTTGAAAGAAAAAATAGAACCTTAGAAGACATGGCCCGTACCATGCTATGTGAAAGCAACCTACCAAAATACTTTTGGGCGGAAGCTATAAACACGGCATGTTACATTCTTAATAGAGCTTTAATTAGGCCAATCATTAAGAAAACTCCTTATGAACTATGGAATAATAGAAAACCAAACATAAGTTACTTTCATGCATTTGGTTGTAAATGTTTCATTCATAATAATGGTAAAGATAATCTAGGAAAATTTGATGCAAAATCTGATGAAGGCATTTTCTTAGGATATTCAACATCTAGTAAAGCCTATAGAGTGTTTAACAAGAGAAACTTAATTGTAGAAGAATCTATTCATGTAATTTTTGATGAATCTTTAGCATCAGTTCTGAAAAGATTGATGATGAGGAAGATACAAACATTCTAGAAAGAGATATTGAAAAACTGAATATAGATGTATCTTCAGATCATGAACAAGAAGCTAAAGATAATGATTCTCCTAGTGTTGATGTTGTTGATGCAAATCATAATGATGTAGATCTTCCTAGAGATTGGAGATATGCCTATGGTCATCCAAAAGAATTAATTATAGGTGATCCATCTCAAGGAGTAAGAACTAGATCATCAATGAGAAACATCAATAATCATCTTGCATTTGTATCTCAAATTGAACCTAAAACTATTGAAGAAGCAGAAAAAGATAATAATTGGATGTTAGCTATGCAAGAAGAATTAAATCAATTTACTAGAAATAATGTTTGGACTCTTGTAGATAGACCTAAAGATCATTCTGTTATAGGATCAAAATGGGTATTTAGAAATAAATTAGACGAAAATGGCATAGTAATTAGAAACAAAGCTAGATTAGTTGCAAAAGGATATAATCAAGAAGAAGGAATTGATTTTGATGAAACTTTTGCACCTGTAGCTAGACTAGAAGCAATTAGATTATTACTTGCATTTGCATGTCATATGCATATCAATTTATTTCAAATGGATGTTAAAAGTGCATTTTTAAATGGATTTATAAATGAGAAAGTTTTTGTTGAACAACCACCTGGTTTTGAAGATCATGAATTTCCAAATCATGTTTTTAAATTACACAAAGCACTATATGGTTTAAAACAAGCACCTAGAGCTTGGTATGAAAGATTAAGTAAATTTCTAATTGAAAATGATTTTATAAGAGGAAATGTTGATAAAACACTATTTTTGAAAAGAAAAGACAAGGATTTATTAGTAGTACAAATATATGTTGATGATATTGTATTCGGTGCTACTAACAATTTGTTATGTCAAGAATTTGCTAAGTTGATGCAGGGTGAGTTTGAAATGAGCATGATGGGAGAACTCAACTTCTTCCTAGGACTTCAAATCAAGCAAAGCAAAGAAGGAATTTTCATCAATCAAGCCAAATACACAAAAGAACTGCTCAAGAAGTTTGGAATGGAGTCAATCAAACCACTTGGAACTCCTATGAGTCCTTCATGCAAGTTGGACAAAGATGAAGATGGTAAGAAAGTAGATCAAAAATATTACAGAGGTATGATCGGATCTCTTCTTTACTTAACAGCTAGTAGACCAGATATAATGTTTGCTGTATGTTTATGCGCTAGATTTCAATCTGAACCTAAAGAATCTCACTTAATTGCTGTAAAAAGAATCTTAAGATATTTAAGTGGAACTAAAAATGTAGGTTTATGGTATTCTAGAGACTCAACATTAAACTTGATTGCATATTCTGACTCTGACTATGCTGGATGTAAATTAGATAGAAAAAGCACAAGTGGAGCATGTCAATTCTTAGGTAGTAACTTAATCTCTTGGTTTAGCAAAAAGCAAAATTCGGTTGCATTATCTACTGCTGAAGCAGAATATGTTGCAGCTGGAAGTTGCTGTGCTCAAATCCTTTGGATTAAGAGACAACTTGAAGATTATGGCATAACACTTGATAAAACTCCAATTAGATGTGATAACACAAGTGCAATAAATCTAACTAAAAATCCAATTCAACATTCAAGAACAAAACACATTGAAATTAGATATCACTTTATAAGAGAACATGTAGCTAATAATGAAATTTGTCTTGAATATGTTAATACTGAAGAACAATTAGCTGATATATTTACAAAACCTTTGAGTGAAGAGAGATTTTGTTATCTTAGAGGTGAATTAGGGATATGTGACCCTTTGGATTGATTTTGAAACACTAAGGAATGACTATCTAGATTTCTATTAATTTCTTGATATTCCTTTCATAATTTTAAGGACAAATTATCTAGTCATCTGAGCATTTGATTCTTAATACTCCAAAATTTTATCAGAATTTTTTTCAAGTTTCAGTTGTTTGAATCTCAATTATTTTTTTCTGAAACTGTCATTGGAGTCGACACCTCAGAATGAGGAGTCGACACCTTTGTCTGTGTCGCTCTCGGTCCCTGACCTTGGAGCCGACACCCGTGTAAGTGGAGCCGACTCCAGTTCGAGCGCTGACTGTGTTAGCGATTTGGAGTCGACACCCGACTTTGCGGGAGTCGACACCTGGGAATCCAAAATTGATTTATTAGGGCAGAGTCGACACCTCGTCATTTCCTAACTTCGAATCCTCAACCAAATCCCTCCAAACTCTCTCAAAGCTCCCCATCTCTAATTCCACTCCTCCCAAGCTTTCCTAAGGATCCAATGGCCTAAGAGGAGAGGTTCGGTGTTTGGAGCGACCGTGGTGACCGGGAAGCGTTCCGTGAGGCGACCCGTCCGCGAGCCGTCTCCAAGCGAGGATTCCTCCACCGATTCAGACAATCCTAACACCACTTCACCTCAGGTAGATACCCTAGCAGGGAGGGTAATCACAATGGGTAGGAAAGTTGATTCGAATTCTTTGAATCCGAGGGTTTTTCAATTGGTAATCAACTTAAGGAGCTGGATGGGATAAAGTCTGCTCTCTTGATGTTCCTACTTACCCAGCTTTAGTAAAAGAATTTTATTTCAATTTATCTAGAGGAGATGGTGGTTTAGTAAGCTCTGTTAGAGGAACGGATTCATCTTACATTTCAAAAATTAGGAAATCTCCTGAGCATCCCATTACCGGATTAGCTGCGATATGCACAGTGATAGATCAGCGGCTTATCAAGGATGTTAGGAAGAGGTTGAAGAATTTGAGGAAATTAGGGCTAATCAGTTGCCCTTGGAATTAAGGTTGTTACACAACATTTGCAGCAGATTTTGTTCCCAAAGACCGGACGTTTTGAGTATGTCTCCGAGCGGGACATTGTTGTGATGGATAGTGTATTGACCGGTCAGCCTATTAACCTAGCAGCTATGATGATATTTATATGGCCGAGGCTGGAGGGAAGAGAAGATCATCACTACCTTATGGCATGATTCTTATGGTATTCAGGAGCCAAGGGTTGTGATTCTAGAGAATGAACCATCCAAGAGCCTGAGACACACCGATTATTATAGTTTGGCTACTTTGCATCGAATGGGATTTGTCAAGATTAATGGTCAGTGGGAAAGGAAAGGCAACTTGATGAGAGAGCCCCTGAGCCTAGACATTCTGCACCTTGTGAGGCTGGTCCGTCTATGAGGATTCCCTCTCCGCATCCTAGTAGTCCTGCTCCTGCTCCTGCCCAGTACCTGTGATTTCATCCACTTCTTCAGTCGGATTTTCAGACCTTCAGTTAGAGCAACTCAAAAATCTTCTTGCTGCTCAGAAGGATGAATTGAAGACTGAGTTTGACAACAAATTTATGAATCTTAAAGAAACTCTTTATTCCTTAGATGATCGGATTGCCAAAATTGAATCAACTCTTAGCTCTTCTACTGGATCTTTAAGTAGTGATTGAAGAACATTTTTGAAGAACTTAAAGACATTTGTGGAGATTCTGAAACCTATTCAAAGTGCAATGCCGAGTTACAAGATAAAATTGTCACTGCTTGTACTTTTGTTGATGAAAGATTAAAAGACTACGTCAAGCTTCAGACTGAAGGAATGCAGAAGATTGTAGATCATTTAACAAGGATAATTAGAACTAAGAGTAATGAGATGTAATGAAAGTTTAATTTTGATGTAACCATAGTTTCCAGTTTTTCCAAAGATCAGGATCTGGACTTTTGATCTTTTGATCTATCAATTTGATCTTTTGACTTAACTTTTCTTTATCTTTTTGTTGATTACAAAAAAGGGGAGAAAGTTATGTCGTATATGCATTGATTAGTAATGATTGGAATTCAATTAAAGCTTATTTGATTGGGAGAAAGTTATGTTGTATATGCATTGATTGGTTATGCTTTAATTGGCATTTATTTAATTCATCAAGTGATACAAGTGATTTTGATATGCATTAATTCAATTAAGCTTAAGTAAAAATTGAAATGACTAAATTCTAAGTATTTGATAATTTGAACTTCATAGGGGGAGCTACCTTATTCAGGGGGAGCTTACTTATGAGGATCACTTCTTGAAAATTTTAATTTAAGAATACTATGCATATACTCAATGTTTTTATAATCATCAAAAAGGGGGAGATTGTTGACCCAATTATTGATTTTGATGATTAATAAAGGAATTGAGTATATTTATTTGATTACTAATGGATTTGACAAGTGTTTCAGGACTTAAAAATATTTGATCAATTTAAATAAATTAAGAAACGTGTTTTGAATCAATTGCAAAACATCAATTTCAAAGTTTCAGAACCTGGAGTCGACACCTAGAATTCCTGGAGCCGACCCCATGGCCATTCAAATTTTCTTCTGATTTTTGATACGGTCCGGAGCCGACACCTAGAGTTTCGGAGCCGACACCCAGAGTTTCGGAGTCGACACTTACAGTGTCTGGAGCCGACTCCGATGCGGGGACAGAACGTTGATTTTTTGAGCATCTTGGAGCCGACACCTACAGTATTCGGGAGCCGACACCTGACGATGGCGAGCCGACACCTAACTTTTTCGGAGCCGACTCCTCGACGAACTCAGAACTTTCTATTTTTGGAAAACGACTTGGAGCCGACACCTGAAAAGTTGGAGCCGACTCCAACCT
Organism: Calamus simplicifolius; assembly: GCA_900491605.1. Taxonomy (NCBI): domain Eukaryota; kingdom Viridiplantae; phylum Streptophyta; class Magnoliopsida; order Arecales; family Arecaceae; genus Calamus; species Calamus simplicifolius. The sequence goes on along the minus strand of UESW01004801.1, from coordinate 170,884 downwards.
GTCTGGGACGAAAATTTAAATTGCCAGATCAGCTCTAACGGTAATATTTCCTTTTTACCTAATTTCTAACGGATATATTTTGTTTCCAGGTACACTCCAACGGCTAGTTTTCTTCCCAAAAATGGATTAAAAGAAATCTATAAAAAGGGAAAAACCCGTTTGAAAAGAGACGGAAAATAAAAAAATTTCAAATCAAAAATCCGAGAAAGCCTGAGCCTGAATCTCAAGAGAAAAGCACTTCAAATTCAAATCCTTCCACTCCAAAAGCTCAAAGAAGAATCCAAGGCATTCAAATCTTGAAAAAATCGAAGGATTCTCAAAGGGGAAGAAGAAACTCTGTTTTGAAGATTTTCCAACTTCTCATCTGCAACATTTGCAACGAATCAAAGCTGAGGCCTGATTCAACATCTCCAAAGAGAAGAGGAAAAGAAGAAAAGCTCAAATCCAATCTACTTCAAACAGGCTTTTCTAAACTTATTTGTTCATTCATTTGAATATTTGCTCATTTGAGGAGCTTTGTATTATTGAAAAATTCTTTTCATTCTTGTTTGTGCTAGTTCAATCTGGGGGATTGAACTAGTGGAGGTTGTATACCTCGGGTCAAGCTAGATAAGCTTGAGTTTAGGGTTTTGTGCTGGTGAGCCCGAAAACCGGCTGGGTTCGTTGTGATCCCGGGGAAAACAACAAGTTTGAGTTGTGATCTTGTAAAACAACTCGGCTGTAATCTAGTCGATTATAGTGTGGACCCAAGTGAATCTTGGGAGTGGACGTAGGTGTTGGATACACCGAACCACTATAAAATCTTTGTGTTTGCCGTGCTTCCATTATCTCTATCTCTATCTCCTTGTTTGTGCTTTATATTTGCATTGCATTTAATTTCATTTAACTTAAAGCAATAGTTTTCAAAAGGTTTAAATTTTTAAAGAACCCAATTTACCCCCCTCTTGGGTTGCCATCTGGGCCAACAGGATACTGTTCAGATACGACATATATATCGAGAAGCCAATTCGGCTGCTGATTGGGCAGCGGCCTCTGTGGCTCAGCACAATGGTTATTGGCTATGAAGGCAGGAAGACCCCTGTTTTTCTATTTTGTTGTAAATTTTGTACTTTGATGTATCTGGGCTGATTCACACTAGACTTGTGTGATCGCCCGCTTGTTAAAATAAAAAAAAAATTATACTGTAGGATCTAACGAATCCTTACCTAAAGTGATCGACCTATCGACCGTCCATCCCATGAACCCAAGGTTTTAAAACCATACCAAAAGAACCTTGCGCTCGGTTGCTGTCCTTCTGGCTTGGAATTGAAATGGAATTAGTTGTTCCCATCACGGCCAGCATTGCAGTGAAAAGAAAAAAATGAATAGATTCGTCCCCTTATATCTTGTGTGATTAATTAGTTAAATAAAAAAATATAATTTGAGTCCTTAATTTTTATTCAAAGTTTATTTAAATTCTCAAATTTTCAACAATGATAGTTTAATGTTTTATGTTTTAAAAATATTATATTACATAGAATCAATTAGCTTTAATGAAATAACTAATATTATACTCTAAGATGAACCCATAAACTGCCGCTTATCCCATATATCATATAATATATCATTTATTTCATCAATTTTAATTAAATTTATGCAATGAATTGTTAAAAATATAATATTTTTGAAATATGAGAAATTAAATTGTAATAACAAAAAGTTTAAGAATTAAAATAAAATTTAAGGACCAAAAGTATATCATATGTTATCTTCTAATTAGGTTAGCTTAGGCTCGCTGTAGAGTAAAATTTAGTTTTTGCAACAAGCATGCTAGCAAGGATTATGAGATCATCTATAACGCTTTAAGCTCATCTTGCTGGCTCAATCAACTCCGTTAGTGGATCAAAACTATATCGCTCAAAAACTCGAGTAGAAATTAATGGGTAGCAAATGAACTTGAGTTATAAATATATAACACATTTTTTTATCCAGTATGTAACTAAATTTATGGTATCATAATTTCCTCACCTTATAATGCGTCCTCATCACATGCCATAAACTAGCCAGAATCTACTTCAAGTTTGATCGTTGGTACTAAAGGGACTTCATCACCATCTCATGGATAGTCTTTTTCTCATATCCATCAACTTCTGCATACTCGGATCAGCTTTGATACCATTTATAACGTTCAAAACTCATCTTGCTGGCCTAATTAATTTCGTTAAAGGATCAAAGCCACGTATTCTAAAAACTCAAGTAAAAATTAATAGATAGCAAGTGAACTTACACGTTATAAACATATAATAAATTTTTTTTGAACTAAATTTAGAATATCATACCACCAATAATAGAAAGGAGAGACAAGAAATTTTTGAGACTTCAGAGTTCACCTGCGAAGATCATTTCAGTAAAATTTTATGCATCATGGGAGAGGGAAAAGAAAAAATAAAAAAAAAACAAACTTGCTCCTCTTTCAACCACGTTAAATAATAACGCTAGTTTGAAACCAACCAAATTAGGATGAGCCTTTAGTGATGCTGAGTCAAGATTTTTTTTAAAAATCTAAATCATGCTTAGTGGCACACATTAAGGATGAATTACCTTTCCATAAGCTAATATCTACTAGTATGAAATAGTGGTGTCTTGGACTTCTGAGCACTGAATAAGGGTCGGTTGGTTTAGGGACCAAGTCACGCCCAACCCAACTGCCTATTTTAGATCCAAACATAACTTGGGCTAACTATAGATAGGTTAATTTAGATCACGTTACATTAAATTAGGTTATGGTATCTTGGGTTAGGTATGGTTGGGATAACATAGATTGATCAAAGATTTTCGATAAGTCACCACAATGAAGGCACATACACAGCATATCTATATAGAAAAAAAAAAATACCTTCATCTTTCGAGAAATATCTAATTAATAGAACATATCTACTTAAGATTAGAAAATCCTTCGAGAAATATCTAATTAATAGAACATATCTACTTAAGATTAGAAAAGGATCATGCCATTTAATCCATTTAACCTAAGTTAAGTCATTAATTAAATTTGATTCTATAAAATTAAAGTGATCTGCTTAAGATTCACAAAAAGATCATGGCCATCTAACGCAGCCGTTATAATAAAGGCAGTGATCTACTTAAGATTCACAAAAAGATCATGGCCATCTATAAAAAGATCGCCTTCATCCTTAAAGAAATATCTTATTAAAAGAATCTATCTTATCAAGATTCAAAAAAGGATTATGACCATTTAATCCATTCAACCTAAGTTAACTCACCAGCTAAATTTAGTTCTATAAAATTAAAGTGATCTATCAAAGATTCACAAAAAGATCATGATCATGTGTATATAGCGAATATAATAAAGGCACATCTACATAGAGATAAAAAATAAAAATAAAAAAAACTTCATCTTTAGAGAAATATCTTATTAACAAAATTTATTTACTCAAGATTTACAAAAAGATCATGACCATCTAATCCATTCAACCTACGTTAACTCACCAACTAAATTTGGTTCTATAACATTAAAGTGATGTACTCAAGATTCACAAAAAGATCATGGCCATATATACACAACCATTATAATAAAGGCACATCTACATAGGAAAAAAAATTACTTTAATCCTTAGGGAAATATCATACTAACAGAACCTAACTAGTCAAGATTCAGGAAAGGATCATGACCAACTAATCCATTTAGCCTAGGTTAACTCATCAATTAAATTTGGTTCTAAAGATTAAAATGATTTACTCAAGATTCACAAAAGGATCATGACCATCTAATATTAAGAGGTCCAATCTCAAGTTAATATGACTAACTCATCTCCGACATTGATCAAGAGCCTTAGAGACATCGAAAACAAGACTTATCCGTATAAGTAGTTTTCATTCTATCTTAATTCTTAGTCGATTTTTAAGTTCTGAGATTTCCATCGGAAAGGATTCTTTAGTGCAAAGATTAGGTTCAAATTTTAATTCAGTTTTGTTTTCAAAAATCAGCATCAATCAGTAGAATATGTTCTATCAATTTTGATGAATGTAAAGCTTATGTTGTGCATTTGATTATCGACTAATTAAACATAAAGTTGAACTTAGTTTTTATTATGTTGGGCATATATTGTCAACAGATTAATTGCTATTGAGTTATGCAATTTATTATTTCTGATAACAACATCATGACATTAGGGATAAAAGGACTAACATAATTTAGAGGCCGAAGAAGGTAACGTAAGCGAACTTTGGCACAATCACTGGACGTGAGGTTGATTTATCTGATTCGTCGAATAACTTGGGTTTGTTGGGTTGCGTATAAGTTTCTTAAAACAAATAATCATAAAATCTAATTTTCTAGAATAGAGGTCATTTTTAAGTGTTATATTATCTAAGTAACAAAGCCAAATTTATGGTTCCTCTGTCTCTATAATTGAACTTTATGCAGCTTGGGCAGGTATTTCTTATGCTTCTCAGCACTTTCATGCTCATCGTCTCGTTATCGAGGGTGATTCGATGACGGTTATCCGATGGCTGAGAAAGGAGAATATTTTCAACGGCCCCAGTATTCCTATTCTCAGGGACACATGGTCTATTTACAGAGAGTTGGTTCTGTCCGGATTCATCATATCTACCGTGAAGCCAACTCGGCGGCCGATTGGATAGCAGCATTTGTGGCTCAGCATGCTGCTGGTTGGATTTGACGGCTGGGTGATCCCTGCCCCTCAGTATTACAGCAAATTTATATTCTGACCTATATGGGATAATTCGTACTAGACTAGTATGATTATCCGCTTGTACCAAAAAAAAAAAAAAAAAAGTGAGAATAGCTGACTAGCTGTTTACTGTCCACTCTATTGGGCCTGGATTACTGCTTACTGTCACTCTATTGGGCTTTTGGCCCTAGTTTTGTAGTCCTCTTTTCTTCTTAAGTTATTTTTCTCTTTTGTCTCTACCATTTTGATTGGTATTTGTGTCACAAAATCACAGAATCTCTTTATAATAATAGGGAAATTTATTTTATGATTGAGTGGCAAACATCACTTTTGCCAATTGAGCCTGGCAGTTGATTCGCTTTATTTTATTAGATCATATACTGCAGGAGTGCAAAGTGTAGCACTAAGTTAGATTCTGATTGCCCCATAATTAAATTTCTCCTCATGCTTGATCATTTGACAGCCATGCCAAAACTCTTTCCTTTTCTTAATGCGATGCACGTTCTACCGATCATGGTTGGCGTTTCATCAATTCTTTTGTCATGCTCACGCTTGATAATTGAGATTATACTTTGATTTAATAGAATAGATGTTTGAGAAAGGGACAGGCATATTATGTAACAAAGTTTAACTAATGCAAAGGTGAGTAGAATCACTTGCAATTTTTTATTCTTTATTGTGGAGCAGGATTGTTAATTTTATGTAGTTAGTTTGGACTGATTCTATTTGTGCCAAATTAAAACTTGATAGCATATATAATACTATTAATACAACAAACATTGGTTTTAGTCATTAATTAATTTTTTTATTTAAACACTACTGCAGATAATACAATTATGCCGACCCAAGTGATCTGGCATAGCGTTGTATATGTTTCCCATTGAACCTAAATCATTTTCAGATTATGATAATTGTCCACAAATTAACATATCCAAGTCAAGGATATCAAAAGGATATCAAATAGAATCTACAAGGAATTTATGCCCTCGAGAATTCCAAGTTCAATTTCTCTCACTCAAGCAAATTCATTGGTTTCCGAATTATTTCAGTAAAAGTTTTCTCTATAGGTTCTTTGAGTGAATTTCAAATATATGATCTTGTTATTAAAAATATTATTTTTTTATTTTTAAATTATATTTATAATTATTATAAAATTAAACACATGCATGGGTTCTCCATTTAACCCCACTGCTACGTAGAGAAATTTTATAAGGTATGTAGTATACTCTTTTTGGATTATTGCATCATTCTTTAAGAATCATAGACAATTCTTCTATGATATTTTAAATATATATATATATATTATTATAACATATGATTCTGACACGTCAGATTTCACTAACCTGAGCTAATTCCTTACATAAAATTGATGACAACTTTTATAATATTTTCTTTCTATCCTTCTTTTGGTCGGACTCAATAAATTTAACAATAGAAGATAATTAGATAAGGATCAAATGCCAAAAGCTAGATGAAATAATAAAAGTTCATATATATATAAAATATAAATATAAATGTTATGAGAGTAATAAAATAAAGTCTTAATCTTATTTTTATGCACTGATTGATATATGATGTTTTTTATAAAATATGAAGATTTAAAATTTTTCTTTTAACATTTGATCCAAGCATAGTAAAAAAAAGAAAATTATAGTAATTTTACCCAAAATAATAAGTTAGTTAGCATAAAACATATTAAAACAAGTCAAATAAAAAAAAAACCCTTTTTATTCTCAATCAAACGGTGATCAAATACAATGATGATAAAATTAAAAATTAAATACATAGCATTATAAAAAATTTCTCTAATCTCTTCATCCCAATCTATCAAGAAAAAAAAATATTTAAATTATTATACTAACAAAACCAGCAACAATCTGGAAGGAAAAGAGGGAAGAAAACAAAGATCCCAAGAGAGAACAAGTCGTCCTCAAAGGAAGCCGGTCTTCCGTAAGACGGAGTTTCGCACCTGCCGGAGATCCCTCCCTTTGAGCGTCCGCCCAGCGCCCTCGAACACCGAGAACGTCATCCCACGCGTCCTCGCTACGATCACATGCGGCGGCAACCTCTCCTCCCCCTCGTCCTCCTCCTCTCTTTCCTCTTCCCAATTCTCCATCTCCACCCTCCTCCTCCAGCTCGGCCACGCCGGCACATTCACCGGTGCCGAATGTGGAAACCCTTCCCCATCCTCCCGCCGGCCTCCTCCGCCCCGGCCCTCCCAGAAGGCACCGGCACCCTCCCCCGCGCCGCCTCCGCGGCCGGCCTCCTCTGCCGCACCAGGGGCAGGCTGTCGTCCGCCAGCGCAGCCGAAAGGCCGGACCTTTCCGGCACGAAGGGCCGGGTCTCTGGCGGCTGGTGCGGTAGCGATCGGGCGGCGAATGGGAAGCGGGGCTGAAGTCGGTGGGGAAGGAGGAGGACCAGACGACGTCGCTCTCGTCGAGCTCGAGGCTAGGGATGGGCTCCGAATCGAGCTGCTTCAAGAGGCCGAGGAATCGGGTGGAGGAAGACGACGCAGGGACGTTGGTGTGGACGAACGACGGTATCGTCACCGTTGCGGTCGCCTCCTCTCCCATCGCCCGCAACTCTGACCTCACCGGCTCTCCCACTCTCTCTCTCTCTCTCGTCGGTGGCGTGGCAAACTCTCCCACGTTTCTTCGTTTATACCGAGGGGGCTGGGAGAGATTTGTGTTGTCGTGTTCGCGAGGAGCAGCGTACCGCCAGATCAGCTGGGATCTGCGAGAATCTGGAGAAAGCCGGTAGGGTTGAGATTCCGCTCCGGGATGCGGACTGGCTCCAGTGTGGACCGGACGCCTGATCGGTTCACCGGACGTAGACCTCGTTACGCGGACGTACAAAGCTCGTCTAAGAAACTATTACTTTCAATCAATCAATCTTAACTATAAAATTAATTTAACAAATCAAATAACCTTTATCTAAATTAAACATTCAACGTTAAAAGGAAAAAAAAATTCATTTATATTTAATTAGTTAATATCAATGGAAAAGGGTTTAAACTGGTTTTGGAATGCTATCTTGAAACACCGGATGAAGTTATAGCATTAGAGTTATTCTAGCGGAAAAATCAATTGCTATATTAGACAGTAAAACATCAATCTTTTTTGGTTTTTTTATTTGGATTTGATAGGAACTAGAGAGCTGGTGGAGAAAAAAAAAAATCAACTCTTGCTATAGTGGATGGTAAAATCCAAATTTCGAGCAAACTAAGATTTTTTTTTTTCTAATTTTTCTTATTAGAATTGACTGGAAATAGAGAGCAAGGAAATTGGAATAGAAACACTGGGAAGATTTGTGAAGCGAGAAATTAGAATGTATTAATTCGTGGGGTTATGAGTCCATACTAAATTATTTAGCTAAGAGTTAGGAATGATAAAAAATAGTTATCCCAAAATGAAGAATTAAAAAATAATAATAAAGGCAACATTGGACGATTTAAGAATTAGGGATGATTAAAAATAATTATCTCAATATGAAGAATTAAAAAATAGATAAAAACAACCGAGCAACCGTCAAAAGGATCAAGAACAAAAAGAAAAGAAAAGAAAAACTCAAGAACCAAGAAAATAGTGAAACACAACTAGAACTCTGAAAAAGAAAGAAGAAAGTAATTTATGTATATTTTTATTCATCAATCTCTTAGGTGTATATACAAGCTACAAATCTTATATTAGAAAGAAAAACTAATTACATCAAATCCTTATAAATCTGAATCAAATATATTTACTTCCTATTATACAAATGCAATCTACTTCCTATTATAGAAATGCAATATGTAACAATCTCTATGAATCAGAATTAAATATATTTACTTTCTATTCTAGAAATATAATTTGTAACACTCTTCCTCAAGCTGAAGCATAAATATTTATCATGCCTAGCGTGCTGCAAAGATAATCAATCCGAACTTCATTTAGAGCCTTTGTGAAGATATCTCCCAAGTGATTTTCTATTTTCACATATCCTATAGAAATCAAACCTTGCTGAATTTTCTCACAAATAAAATGATAATTGATATGGCTAATCACCATCAGGCGGTACGATGACATCCCACACGATTTTTAAACAATCCCTGCTAGCTTAGAGCTCGGCCCTGAATTCGGCTCGGCCTTGGCTTCAGTCCCGCCTCGGCCTTAGATTCGGCTCGGCCTCGACTCCAGTCTCACCTCGGCCCCGGATTCGGCCCAGCCTCGGGTGCGCCTCGGCCCCTGATTCGGCTCGGCCTCAACTCCAGTCCCGTCTCGGCCCCAGATTCGGCTTGGCCTTGGCTCCAGTCCTGCCTCGGCCTCGGATTTGGCTCGGCCTCGGCTCCAGTCCCGCCTCGGCCTTGGATTCGGCTCGGCCTCGGCTTCGGTCCCACCTTGGCCTCAGATTCGGTTCGGCCTTGGCTCCGGTCTCGCCTCGGCCCCAGATTCGATCCGACTTCTTAAAACACAAATCATAGCACGGCCAGCTCGCCTGTTATGGCCGGAATCACGAGCAGTTACCAACACACTGTACAGTCGCCGATATTCTTGGCACCCATTCAGTAACGGCGCACCCGCCTATCGTTCACAAAGCTTATCCTAACAAAAGGGAGACCCAGCGGCTCTAAGACAGGTATAAAAAGGACCCTAGCTTACAAGGCAGGGGGACGAAATCTCTACTCTCTCTCAAGCACTACTTTATTATGAAATTCCTGTTCTATAAACTACTGACTTGAGCATCGAGGGTTCCCACCGGAACCACTGGTTCGGAGCTTTTTGCAGGTCCCGAAGGAAGAAGGTGCTCCCTCTATACTTCCAATGACCTATGGAGATCTCCGCCCATCGGCGCTCACCGTAATGATTTGGCAGCAACAGATTGGCGCGCTAGGAAGGGGGCTGACAATGCAGTAGACGAACATTCTCCTTGCGACCTACGACTTCTGTAAGGAGAAGATGGTGGTTACACGTGCTCAGGAGGCTTCCACCAGCCAGGCTGCGGAACGTCTCCAGTGGGCTGAACAATCAGAGGCCGATCTCCACGTTCCTCCTCCTGCACCACCGCAGGCTGACCAGTCCGATCGACTCGACATCCTGACCCATCAGGTATAAGATCTGATGACGGTGGTGTGGGGACTACAGGAGCACTGCTTCGCCGCTATGCCTTTGCCACCTCAGCCCCCTCCGCCTCATAAGGAGGGTCATGGAGCCAGTTAGCCTCATCGGGCAGGACTCCTCCTGAGGCCTCTTACCATTTCCCCCCGAAACCTTACCGTCGGGAGACCTCGAAACGACGGCGATCTCTTTCCCACCATTCTGATCACTCTCATAGGCGGTGCAGTAAGCAAAAGTCAAGACATGTGCACTCCTTGCACCGGCGGTTTCATCGTCATCATCTTCCGACTCCTCTAAAGAAGACACCAATAGGAAAACTGCTCGTGGGCTGAGCAACGGATGGATGAGTATCATCAGCGATTGAAGGAGCTTAGCCACCAGATCGTCAACCCTCATGGGACGGACTACGACCACCGTCCCCTGCTCTCTCACCGCATCATGGAGGAGCCAATCCCACCTCGGTTCCGTCTTCCCAGTTGGACCCGTACGATGGCACGACGGACTCTCTGGACCACCTGGAGAGCTATAAGGTCCTTATGCAAGTCCAGGGGGCGACGAACTCCCTTCTCTGTGTTGCCTTCCCGGCTACACTTCGGAAGGTGGCGCGTGCGTGGTATTCCCATTTACCACTACGCAGCATCAACTCCTTCAGGCAGCTCGAGCGATCTTTCCTGGCCCACTTTGATACTTGCCAAAAGATCCCTCGGGTGGCGGATATCCTTTCGCCGTCCAGCAAAGGAGTGGTGAAACCCTAAAAGACTTTGTCGCTCGATTCAAGGAAGCCGCGCTCGAGGTTTACAACCTTGAGGATTCTGTAGCCACCCTAGCCCTGAAGCGAGGACTCCGTCCTTCCAGATTTGCTTACTCCTTGGATAAGAAGCCTTCCAGTTCCTACGCTGAATTGCTAAGCCAGCGCAGAAGTATATTCGCACTGATGAAGGGGACTCTTCTAGGAGGGAGGCCGACAAAGGTTCCAACAAGAAGCCAATATCCATGGAACCCATCGGAGGATAATCCAGAAAGCCTAAGCCACCTCGTCGCTCGGACAACCGGCCTCAAATGCTCGTCCCCAAGGAGCAGTTCACCCCTCTCCTCACTCCAGTATCTCACATTTTGTTAGAGATCGAGGATGAGCCCTATTTCCGATGCCCACCCCCTATGAAGCTAGGGGTTCCTCGCAGCAAGGAACTCTACTGCCGATACTATCGGGATTATGGTCATGACACTGAAGACTGTCGCCTGCTGAAGAAGCCATTGAAGAGTTAGTCCAGCAAGGTCACTTAGGCAAGTTCATCCGAAGAGGAAACCCCATCGCACCGGGCCCGACGGCACCTCCTGCACCATAGATCGGTGTGGATAACACTCCGACGGAGAAGACGATAGCCATGATTTCCTGGGGGGCAGGCAGCAACTCAAAAAGACGACATAAGGGGTTAGATTTGTAATTCCTTTCTTTAGGAAGGATTTAGATGGGGTAGTTAACAAACATGATGACAGTCGTTGTGCTATGACAATAGCCAAATACCCTGTAAAGAGAATTTTAGTAGATAGTGGAAGTTCTGTTGATGTTTTGAACTATGAAGCCTTTGTTCGGATGAACCTGTCTAACTCTTCTCTTCAACCCGTCACCACACCTCTGATGGGTTTTACCGGAGATTCTGTGAGCATCGAAGGGAGATCGCTCTCCCTGTCACAGCTGGGACTCCATCGTGTCAGAGCACGTGGTCATAAACTTCCTAGTGGTCGGGTTCCCGTTGGCTTACAATGCTATCTTGGGAAGGCCTGGCTTGAATTTACTGGATGCTATTATCTCCACTAAGAGATTGCTGGTGAGGTTCCCCACCGACGAAGGGGTCGGAGAAATGAAGGGAGAACAAGCCCACCACCGCTCTGCTACCACTTATCCCCAGTCCGCAAGAGATGGTGTTGGCAGCAGCGCCTGAACCGCTCGACCCTTGAGACTTGGAGAGGAGAGGGGAGCCAGCCGAGCACCTCCTAACCTTCCACTTGGGGGAGGACCCAACGAGACCATCCAGATCAGAGCACTACTTTCGGAAGAGGCACGCGATCGGCTCCTTGTTTTCCTTCATGCCAACTCCGACATCTTCGCATGGTTGTCATCGGATATGCCAGGCATCCCTGAGGAGATAATCACTCATCGGCTTAACCTCAAGCCAGAATACCGGCCTGTCCAATAGAAGAAGAGAAGCTTCACTCCCGATAGGCAAAAGGCCATTGACGAGGAAATCTGCAAGCTGAAAGCTGCAGGCCACGTTCGGGAAGTTTACTACCCCGACTGGTTGGCTAACATCGTGATGGTTTGCAAGGCAAACGAAAGCTGGTAGATTTCACTGACCTCAACAAAGCATGCCCCAAGGACAGCTTTCCTTTGCCATAGATCGACCAACTGGTGGATGCTACATTCGGTCACGAAACCCTTAGTTTCATGGACGCCTTCTCTGGGTACAACCAAATCAGGATGAACCCGGCAGATGAGGAAGCTACCTCTTTCATAACCGAGAAGGGACTATACTGCTACAAGGTGATGCTGTTTGGACTAAAGAACGTGGGGCCACTTACCAAAGGCTAATGAACAAAGTCTTCGAGGATCAGATCGGACGCAATATGGAGGTATACGTGGATGACATGTTGACAAAAAGTGTCCATGCCACCAGCCATATCGCCGACTTGACGGAGACCTTTGGCAACGTCCGCCGATACCAGATGAGGCTGAACCCACGCAAATGTGTTTTTGGGGTGACAGCCGACAAATTCTTGGGTTTCATGGTGACCCAACGAGGAATCGAGGTGAACCACGATAAAGTCTGAGCCATCTTGGACATGAGATCTCCCGTCAACAAGAAGGAGGCACAATGCTTGACGGAAAGGGTGGCGGCCTTGAGCCGTTTTCTGTCCAAGTCCGCTGAGAGATGCTTGCCTTTCTTCAAGGTACTGCGCAGAGTCAACAGATTCGAATGGACGAGGGAGTGCCAAGAGGCCTTCGAGGGACTGAAAGAAATTCTATCCACCCCGCCACTGCTGTCCAAGTCGAAGGGTGGAGAAGAACTTCTTCTGTACCTCGCGGCTTCTTCCGAAGCTATCAGTTCCGTGCTGGTTTGCATGGACACTGATAGAATGCAAAAGCCGATGTACTACACCAGCAAGGTGCTTCATGATGCAGAGACTAGATATTCGAGAATTGAGAAGATTATCTTTGCGTTGATTGTTTTCACCCAGCGTCTCCGACCTTATTTTTAGGCTCATCCGATCGTGGTAGTCACAGACCAACTGCTTAAGGTAGTTCTTTCTCGTCCCGATACCTTCGGCCGACTAGCGAAGTGGTCACTCAAGCTGGGAGAATTCGACTTATCGTTCCATCCCAGGTCGACCATGAAGTCTCAAGTCTTGGCGGATTTCTTGGTCGAGTGCACTTGGGTTGAGGAGCAGCCGGAAGAGTATGGGGCAAACCCCTTGGGTCCTGGAACCGAAAGGAGAGATGACTGGATCCTTCATATGGATGGAGCATCAAACTCCCAAGGGAGCGGAGCGGGCCTTATCCTAGCTAGCCGGACGGAGTCGTAACCGAGTATGCCCTCCATTTTCTCTTCGCAGCCACAAACAATCAGGCGGAGTATGAAGCCCTACTGTCCGGAATAAGATTGGCCCGGGAGCTCGGAATGAAACGCCTTAGAGTATTCACTGACTCCCAGCTAGTCACCGGCCAAATCAGAGGGAGTACGAGGCTCGGATCCTACTATGTCCCGTTACTTAAGCGTGGTGCAGTCGCAAGCCTCTCCCTTAGCCTACTTCAGCGTCAGCTACATCCTTCAGGAGGAGAATGCCAGAGCTGACACCTTGTCCCGATTAGCCACCTCATTGACGGGACTTTGGGAAGAGCTTACATAGAGCATCTGGAAGCCCCAAGCATCGAAGCCACAGAAGAAGCCCTGCCGGTCGAACAGGAGCCTTCTTGGATGGACACTTATATCCGGTATCTCACTAACGGTGCCCTCCCTGAAGACCCAGCTGAGGCTAAGCTACTCAAGCGGCGGCCCCGAAGTTTCTAATGATGGAAGGAAAGCTCTACCGAAGGTCGTTCTGTACCCAGTCCTCAGATGTGTCGGCCCCATGGAAGCGGATTATATCCTACGGAAAATCCATGAGGGCATATGTGGAAGTCACTTGGGGGGCAGAGCCCTGGCATACAAAGCTCTGTGGCAGGGATACTATTGGTTGACAATGAGGGAGGACGCGTCCGAGCTTGTCCGGAAGTGCGACAGTTATCAATGCCATGCCAACATCCAGCGTCAACCAACGTCCCAGCTGACCCCCCTGGCTGCACCTTGGCCTTTCGCCCAGTGGGGTATGGACATCTGGGACCATTCCCTCTAGCCTCCGGTCAGCGCAAATTCCTGCTGGTAGCCATCGACCATTTCACTAAGTGGATCAAAGACGAAGCACTCGCCAAGATCACTGAGGGCAAGGTGAGATCCTTCTTCTGGAAATCTATAGTGTGTCGTTCGGGCTGCGCACACTCTCGTCATTGACAACGGCCGATAGTTTGACAACACGGCCTTCCGAGAGTTCTGCACCGAGCTCCCATCAGCGGTTCACCTCCGTAGGACATCCCTAGACCAATGGCGCGGCTGAAGTAATCAACATTATTCTTCAAGGGCTTAGAGCACGGCTAGATGACTACAAAGGACGATGGGTGGAGGAGCTCCCCAAGGTACTATGGGCCTACCACACGACACCGCGAGCCCTCACCGGAGAGACTCCTTTCAGCCTAGTCTTCGGGTCCGAAGCTGTCATTCCTATGGAGATAGGTGTCCCGATCCCCGGACAAAGTGGTACAGCGAGGGGGACAACCCAAATAAGTTGCGGGCCAACCTCAACCTAGTGGAAGAATTATGGGACCAGGCGCAACTCCGGATGACAGCTTACAGACAGCGAACGACCAAGTATTACAATGATCACGTCCGCCCCAAGGCTTTCCTGCTAGGAGACCTGGTCCTCGACGAGCCGAAGTTTCAAAGCCGACGGAAGGAGGCAAGCTAGCTCCGAAATGGGAGGACCTTACCGAGTCACGGAGGCACTCCACCACGGAGCATACAAGATTGAGGAGCTGGACGGGAAACCTCTACCTCGCACTTGGAACGTGGACAACCTACGTTGGTACTATCAATAGTTGTTCATGTCTTTAATTTGGGAATGCCTGCCATAATATTATTCATTTTCTTACTAATGAAAGTGCCTAAGCAATCCCCCTTCACCCTAAGCCCACCTCGCCTTGGCCCCTAAGCTCGACTCACGTTGGCACACCAAGCCCGAGCCTCCCTCGGCACCTAAGCCCGGCTCCGTATCGGCACTCCAAGCCCGAGCCTCCCTCGGCACCTAAGCCCGGCTCTGCGTCGGTACTCCAAGCCCAAGCTCGCCTCAGCACCTAAGCCCGACTCCGCATCGGCACTCCAAGCCCAAGCTCGCCTCGGCACCTAAGCCCGGCTCCGCGTCGGCACTCCAAGCCCGAGCCTCCCCTCGGCACCTAAGCCTAGCTCCGCATCGGCACTCTAAGCCCGAGCTCACCTCGGCATCTAAGCCTGACTCCGCATCGGCACTCCAAGCCCGAGCTCGCCTCGGCACCTAAGCCGGCTTCGTCGGCAATCCAAGCCCGAGCCTCCCCTCGGCACCTAAGCCCGGCTCCGTGTTGGCACTGGAAGCCCGACTCCGCATCGGCGCTGGAAGCCCGACTCTGCTCGGCTGGAAGCCTGACTCCGCGGTGGACTCTGCATCGGCGCTGAAAGCCCGACTCCATGTTGGCACTTGAAGCCCAACTTCATGTTGCTTGAAGCTCGACTCTGCGGCACTTGAAGCTGACTTCGCATCGGCGCTGGAAGCCCGACTCCGCATCGGCGCTGGAAGCCCGACTCCGCATCGGCAAGCCCGACTCTGCGCGCTGGAAGCCCGACTCCGCGTCGGCGCTGGAAGCCCGACCCCATGTCGGCGTCCGAGGTTTGACTCCACGTCAACACAGGTTCAACTCCGCGTCGGTACGCAAACCGATCCCACATCAGCTCTCTAGCCGACTTTCTAGCTGTGTCCCTAGACCGAAGTCGTGTAGGAGTTCTTCCTTGGCATCGACTCTGGCATCGTCCTGCGATGTATGGTCGAGTTTTTTAGTCATTGGTATTCAGTTCGTTTCGACTTATTCGCTAGAAAACTTGACTACGGTGCAAGTCATGAGCATTATGGGTCAAAATTTCATTAATAGCAAAAGTTTACAAAATTGCCGATGTAAGTCGGACTTGATACAATGCAGTGAAAAAGAAACTAGGGTTCAGCCGGAGCTAAGCCGTCATCTTTGGGAACTTCGTCCGGCTCCAGCTCTTCAATTCCCTCGAGGCCGTAGAGTTTGCGTATTTTCTCCTTGCAATCTTGGAAGCCACCATCATATGCAAATGCGGTTGTCTCGGCCAGCTCCTTATTGAAGGCTTTGGACTTCCTAAAATCCTCTACCGCCTCGACGGCCTTCTTCTTGGCCTCGGTAGCCTTCTTCTCGGCCTTGGTGGCCTTCTTCTCGGCCTCAGTCACCGCCGCCCTCAGATGTGCTGCCTCAGCGTCTCTTTGGCGAGCGATTTCCTCGGCATTCTTGGCCCGCTACCCGGCCACTCCGATCTCAATGGTGGCAGAGTGCAGCCGGTGCTTCAGTAGTAAATCTCTGCTTCAGCGGCTTTCTGCTTCTCTTCACCACCCTCTATTTTCCTCTGCCACCTGAGCATTATCAAGCTCATTGGCTGCCTGGCGCTGAGCCACTTCCAGCACCTCCTCCGCCTTCTCAGCCCAAGCCAGGTTACGGAATCGAGCAGCCTCGGCTTCGGCTTCAGCCTTTTGCGCCCGGGCCTCCTCCAGGGCTGCCTCGGCCCTTTTTGCTCTAGCCCGGACTTCTCGAATTTCCTCTAGAGATTGGTCGAGAGCGACCTCGGCCTGGGACCAAAGACCCCTCATGGCGGTCATAGAGTTCAACGCCTGATCAAATTATTTGGTTTAGATGAAGAAACGGGCCCAAAAGTTTTGACAATGGAATAATACTTACCTAGAGATGTGCCACGGATGTCTCTTGGAAGAATGTAGATGTCCCTTGATGTCGAAGGAACCTCTGTAGCTCGGGCACGGAAGCCTGGGCCAATGTCCGCTCGGCCCAGCAGCGGTATGCATCAAAATTGACTGAAAAGAGGGATCGATGTCATCTCCCTCCACTGACTGGCGATTGCAGGCGAGGGCTCAGCCTCTGACTCTACTCCCTCTTGCGCCTTTGCTGGTGGGGATGCCTTGGCCGCTGCCCCTTCGGGAGATAGGGCAGCTTTTGGAGTCGGCTTGTAGCCGAGTTGGTCAGTTCCGCTTCGGGAGCTATGGGCTGTGGTGACGGCGCTTTAGTGCCCCGCTCGGAGAAGTGTCGATCAGATCAATAGGAGACAGAGGCGGTGCTGGTGAAGGCGAACGAGGTAAATCCCTTTCCCCCACCTCGTTCCATCCTAATGCCTCTCCGGCCTCGGCCCTTACCGCCTCGCTTCCTAGGGCTTCTTGGCTTTGGCCCTTTCTGCCTCGCTCCCTCTTGAGGCTTCTCCGACCTTGGCCCTTCCCTCCGTCTCGCCCCTTTAGAGGCCTCTCCGGCCTGATCCTCTGGCAATCTTGATGATAGCCCTCCTCTCGGAGGGCCCCATCTGTCTTGACCTTTCTTTTCCTCGTGGCAGCCTGTCTTATCTCGCGAAGCGATGGTGCCATTCCTATATCAAGGAACATGAAGGAAAGAGTATATAAAAAAAGAGGAAAACATAAAAGATAAAAACATATTATTACTGCTCACCGTCGTCCGGAATAAGGCCCGCTAGCCGAAGATTCTCCTCGGCTAGCAACCGATTGCATCGAGGGACATCGGCAGTAATCAACTGCCCGAACGCCTCTTGATCTCTTGGAAGAATTCTAGGGTCTTTGTTGGCCTCGGTGTCAGGATTCCCACTCGGTCTTCACTTCCTCAATTTGGGCAAAAAAGAACCTACTTTTCCATCCCTTAACGAAGTAGGAAGATGCAACTTGAGAGTTCTAGTGGGCCTAGGGGCGAACGACCACCATCCCGATTGTTTCCTAAGGGTATAGAAGCAACGAAAAAGAGAAATCCTATCCTCTATCCCATAGATGTGGCATAGCACTAGGAAACCTACAAGGGTTCGAATGGAATTTGGGACCAATCAAGCCAAGGCCAAAGAA
The DNA here is from genome assembly GCA_900491605.1 of Calamus simplicifolius. Taxonomy (NCBI): domain Eukaryota; kingdom Viridiplantae; phylum Streptophyta; class Magnoliopsida; order Arecales; family Arecaceae; genus Calamus; species Calamus simplicifolius. The sequence continues at coordinate 152,835 of UESW01004801.1, read as the reverse complement.
TATCTATCTAAAACGTTAAGTATGAAAGGATGGATGGGAGTACGAGCCCAACCTTAAAATAATACTCGTAGAGGGCGATCCCTACCAGGGTAAGAAGAGGTTACCCTATCCTCAGGAAGAGGCCAGTATAGGCGGAGGTCGGTGGGAATTTGATAACAAGCTCTAAGATTGATTATCTCCTGGGCCATCATCACAGAGACGGTCCCCTCGGGAGACTCTCCCTGCACGAGAGGGGCCGGCAACGGCCAGACGGTGCCGGACGGGCCCGTCCGGTGGCCGGGTGATTCTTAACGGGAAATCGCCTGACCACTCGCCGCTGCCCTGCTGGGACATCCTCCGTAGAGGATGACCAGCTGGGCACCGGAGAGGAAGAGGGCTGTCGAGGAAGATTGGGGGAATAGCCTTTGGAACCGGAAATTGAGCATGAAAGGGACGAAGAAGCCATGAGAGCAGAACTAACATGAAGGATTTGAGGACGAAGAATCAAAGGCGAAGGGCTCGAGAGGATGGAAGATGAATAGGCTCGAGTAAAACCAGAATGGGGACGAAAACGAAAGCAATAAGGACAGCTTGAGCCAAGAACGCCCCCCTTTTATAGACTTGTCTTTTCAAAATCATTCCGCCAAGCTTGCTCCGCTACGTGCTGCTTCCCATTGGGGACGACTACGGCAATCACCCGGAGTGCACAGCCCGGAGGCCCCTGCCAACGGAGGGATGGCAGTAACCTCACCGCAATGATGCGCCTGCCTGGCCCTCGAGGGAAATCCTCCTCGATCCCAACAGTCAAGGCGGGCGAGATGATGGCGTCGCAGCGTCCGATGCACCATTAATGGGAAGGCGGCCCTTGACATGTGTCGCCTGAAGATTAGCCACCGGGTGATAAAATGCCCCCTTTCAATGGTAGGTGCACGCTCACCCATCTCGGGGGTAGGGAGGCATCTGATATGGCTAATCACCATCAGACAGTATGATGATATTCCGCACGATTTTTAAACAATCCCTGCTAGCTTAGAGCTCAGCCTCGGCTTCAGTCCCGCCTTGGCCTCGGATTCGGCTCGGCCTCGGCTCCAGTCTCACCTCGGCCCCAGATTCGGCCCGGCCTTGGGTGCGCCTCGGCCCCAAATTCAGCTCGGCCTCGGGTGTGCCTCGGCCTCAGATTCGGCTCGGCCTCAGTTCCAGTCCCACCTCAGCCTCGGATTCGGCTCGGCCTCGGCTCCAATCCCACCTCGGCCTCGGATTCGGCTCGGCCTCGGCTCTAATCCCACCTCGGCCTCGGATTCAGCTTGGCCTCGGCTTCGGTCCTGCCTCGGCCCCGGATTTGGCTCGGCCTCGGCTCCAATCCCGCCTCGGCCCCGGATTCGGCTTGGCCTCGGCTCCAGTCCTGCCTTGGCCTTGGATTCAGCTCAGCCTCGGCTTCGGTCCCGCCTCAGCCCCGGATTCGGCTCGGCCTCGGCTCCAGTCCTGCCTCGGCCCCGGATTCAGCTTAGCCTCGGCTCCAGTCCCGCCTCAGCCTCAGCTTCGATCTCACCTTAGCCCCAGATTCGATCCAGCTTCTTGAAACACAAATCATAGCACGGCCAGCCTGCCTGTTATGGCTGAAATCATGGGCAGTTACCAACACACTGTGCAGTCGTCGATATTTTTAGCACCCATTCAGCAACGGTGCATCCGCCTGCCATTCATAAAGCTTATCCTAACAGAAGGGAGACCCAGCGGCTCTAACGACAGGTATAAAAAGGACCCTAGCTTACAAGGCGGGGGGGATGAAATTTCTATTCTCTCTCAAGCACTACTTTATTACGAAATTTCTGTTCTACAAACCACTGACTTGAGCATCGGAGGGTCCCCACCGGAACCACCGATCCAGGGCTTTTTGTAGGCCTTCGGAGGAAGAAGGCGCTCCCTCTACACTTCCAACGACCTGTTGAGATCTCCGCCCATCGGCACTCACCATAAGTGAGTTGGCAGCAACAATAATCAATTTCAATATGCTTAGTTCGTTCATGAAAGACTGAATTAGATGCAATATGAAGTGCAGCTTGATTGTCACCATAATTTAGCTGATATTGACAATCAATCCAAAAGTTGTTTGTCAGTCTTAGGGCTATTTTTTTAGAAAAAAAGTTTCTTGGCGTAGGAACTGGAGCCACTAAGGTTGAACTTAGTGAAGTTCAACATAAAAAAACTGACACACTTAAGAGATGATATAGAAATGGTTTTGACTAGATCAAACCCAAAGCCCATAAAAAATCATTAAGGAGAACCAATAGGGTACCACGTCAATCGGACATATACTACGATTTCTTGATCCGAGATGGCTATCCTATTGAACTCGATGAGAATAATAAGGATTCGATCACCTATATGGATGCAATGCAGAGGTCTGACTCTAAGAAATTGCTAGAAGCCATGAAATCCAAAATGGAATCCATGAAAATCAATAATGTATGGACATTGATTGATTCATCTGAGGGAATAAAATCCATTGGGTGCAAATAAATTTTCAAAAGAAAAAGAGGCATAGATGGGCAGGTAGAGACCTATAAAGCCCGTCTGGCTGCCAAGGGGTATCATCAACGTTATGATATAAACCATGATGAGACATTTTTTTTTCTATGGCAATGCTTAAATCCATTCAAATTATGCTTGTTTTAGCAGCATACTTTGATTATGAACTCTAGCAATGAATGTCGAACAACTTTCCTTAATAGTGAGTTGGAAGAAAAAGTGTATATGTTACAACCTAAAGGATTCATATCCACAGATGAGTCAAAAGTGTGCAAGCTTCAAAGATCCATTTATGGACTGAAGCAGGCATCTCAAAGCTAGAACATGCATTTTGATAAATGTATTAAGATGTATGGTTTCATTAGAAACATAGAAGAACCTTGCATTTATAAATGGGCTAATGGTTCTGTGATTGTATTCCTTGTATTGTATGTGGATGATATTCTTTTAATTGGGAATGACATCTCAGCACTATAGGGAATAAAGGTCTAGTTGTCATCTCATTTCTCTATGAAGGACTTGGATAAAGCCTTACATACTTGGTATGAAGATCTATAGAAATAGATTTAGGAGGTTTCTAGGATTATTCCAATCTACGTATATAGACACTGTGCTAAAACAGTTCAGCATGAAGAATTTTAAGAAAGACTATCTTTCGATGGGCCATAAGATTTCTTTCTTCAAAAAGGATTGTGCGAAAACTCCTAAAAAGAGAGGTATAAGTAAGATTCCATATGCTTCGGCAGTGGGTTCTATCATGTATACCATGACATGCACTAGACCAGACGTGGTATACTCACTAGTGGTAGTGAGCAGATACCAGTCTGACCCAGGTGAAGCTTATTGGAAAGTAGTAAAGACTATCCTTAAGTATTTACAAAATACTAAAGACCAATGGCTAATTTATGGAGAACCTGACTTAAAATTGTGAGGTATACTGACTTTAGTTTTCAGTCAAATAGGAATGACAACAATAGTGTGTCAGAATTTATCTTTACCCTAAATGGAGGAGCAATTTGCTTAAAAAGTTGTAAGCAACAAATTATGACGGACTCAGTTTATGAGGCAGAATATATTGTGGCATCAAATGCAGCAAAGAAAGCTGTATGGTTGCGAAAGTTTTTAGGCAAACTGAAAGTGACACCTTCTCTGGATGGTTCCATTTCGGTGTACTGTGACAGCACTAGAGCCATTGATCAAGCCAAAGAGCCACCATCAATGCACCAAACATATTATGTGCCGCTATCACCTTGTGCGAGAAATCATGGAGCGAGATAACATCAACCTTCAGAAGATCGATGGAAAGGAGAACCTAGCCAACCCATTTACTAAAGCCGTTGGATCAAGAGTTCAATGATTATAAATGAAAAATAGGAATTAGATTTTGCTCCGATTGGCTTTAGTTCAAGTGGGAGTTATTAAGAAATGTATCCCAAAGCCAATCGTCTAGGTTGTAGATGGTTATGCTCATTATAATTGTATATGAACGTTATAATAAATAAAAGTATTTTTTGGCAGTTCATCACATTTATATTTTTTTGTAAAAAGCTCTTGTGTGATGGAATCCTTAGAACTACCTTACATTCGATATAGAGAGGATATATTGAGTAGTTCTTAAAACTGTTTACAACCAAATGATATTGTTATAGGATAACATCGTATCAACTATAAGTTGATGTATGTCATATAGGTTGGTTGTCCTTTTAACCAAGGAATATGGAGACATTAGTATGGCATGCTGTGAAATATGATATTTCATTGAACCCATCTGTGGAGCTCCCTTCTGCGAAGGATTGCTCGCGAAGGGATATAGATATAAGTGTCCCTCAAATCTAAGATCATCATGATAGCTTGCAAGCAACTTACTGTGCTTTGGTGCGGACTACCTGAATTTCTAATTCAGTGATAGAAGATATCTAGGTACAGTCAAGTACTTGTGAGTAGTGGTGGATCAAGATGGAATTGATGCTTCCAAATAGTTTGGAATAAATGTCTTACTATGTCTCAACTTAGCAAAACCTTGGTCAGGCTAGTTCTTGTGAGAAGTCACAGGACTTGTAAGGTCGAGGCACATTATGGATATGCTGATTAAAGGTTGGCAGTTAAACTCTGAGTCATCCTGAGCTCAAAGGAATGAATTATATGGTAACCATATGCCAAAGGATTTACATTATTTCTTTGTAATCTTTGACCTATCCAGACTTCGGGTATTATTGCTAGATGGCAACTTTGATTGGTGATAGAAATATTCTGGTATTACCAGCTTAGTGTTCAAACCTACGGGGTCACACACCATAGTAATTTTCTTTCTGATCTAAAGGTTGATCGACAATTGAGTCAAGCCAAATATATTTTGGTATGAGGTCCAATTGGATTGGACTTAACCATACACTCTTTCTTTCCTTTTTGCATTCAAATTTAAATTTCAAATTCAATTTGAATTTTTTGCTGAAATTGGTCTTGAGTTTAAATTTGGAATTCTTTTTAAGTCTGAATTTAGAATTTAGATTTGATCCTATTATGATTGAAATTAAAAATTAAAATTAGAACTAATTTGGAATACCTAAAGCTAAATATGGTTTTCTTCTTAACCCTCTCCTCAAGTCCCTTCACCTTCCAAACCTGAAACCTCTCCCCAAATCCCTCCACCTTTCAAACCTCTGCAACTCTTCATAAATCCTTCCACCTTCTAAACCTCTTCTCCTCATGGTAGCCTCTATATAAAGGTTATAATAGGCGTTAGCATGATTTTTTTGGGGTTTCTACCTTAGAAAAGGTTTCTACCTTAGTGTAGGGTATTATGAGGATTAAGTTTTTGAGTAAGTGCAAAACCAAGCATTAAAACTAGGTTTTGGGTAAAAGTAGTTTAGGAAAGGATTCCTCTTCTGCCTCTACTAGTTCTCCTTTGGCTACAAGATTGTCTTGTTGTCCAAAGGGAGAAAAAGATGTCCAAAGGGAGAAGAAGAAGATCAATCTTCATGGATCCTAAGGAGCTAGCACTCTTAAGAATTTGGTCAGGAAAGAGCTCTGGTATGAACTACCTATAGAGGCCATACGTATGTGTGGCTCAAGAAGCTCTTCTCTCCAACCATCCGCAAAGATAAAGTACCTTAGTAAAATTTGATATGATCAAATCATTAGCATAAAATAGTATTATATTTTACTTTCTAACTTTTTGATATCATTTATATGCACTATTATCGTGCTATTTTCTTGATGTAGGTAGATAGATAAATTGATTTGATCAATTTATCATTATTTTTGCTATTTTATTTTTTAAAAAATAATAAAATAGATTACATAAATCTGCCTGCATAGGTTTTCTTACAAATGGTCCCCTCGAAAAGGCCCGAGCTCTTAAAAAACTAACCAACGGGCTACCAAAGGGGCTTCAGGTAATCTCCACTAATCCACTCTTTTTTAGGGCTTCAAAGTAAAGCATATAGGGCAAGCTCCCATTATAAACCCGTATTCACTTCATTTGATAGTTAACCTGAAGCCGGAGGAGAAGGTCCGAGAATATCCATTCCCCATTGAGCGAAGGGCCATGGAGCAAAAAGCGGACTAATTGAGAAGCTGGTTGTCGCTGGATATTAGAATGCCATTGGCAACGATCACATTTCTAAACCACTCGATGGCGTTTGTCGCATAATGAGCCAGTAATATTCCTGACGAAGAGCTTTGTGCGCCAAGATCTGCCCCCCATATGATTCCTGCATATGCCTTCATGGATCTCCCTGAGAACATAACTGGCATCTGTCGGGCTAACACATTTGAGAAGAGGATGAGAGAAAGACTTCTTGTATAAGCATCATTCAGCAACACAAATTTGGTTGACCTCCACTTGAGCAATCTAGCTTCTACGAGATCGGCGGGGAGAGTATCGTCAGTGAGGTAGCGGATATAAGCATCCATCTAGGTTGGCTCTTGCATAACTAGTACAATCTCCTTCGTTGAGTCAATACTTGGGCTTTCCAAGTGTTCGACATACATCCTCCCCAAACAATCATCTGCCGAAGTGGCTAACCGTGATAATGCGTTAGCTCTGGCATTCTCGCCTTTGGGGATATAGCTAATAGTAAAGTAAACCAAGAAGGTTAGCGACTTGACCTTATTCAGATATCGAGACATGGTAGGGTCTCGAGCCTTAAACTCCCCAGTGACATGTTCGGAGACAAGCTGAGAGTCGGTGAAGGCACTGAGGTATTTTACTCCAAGTTTTTGGGCAAGCTTGATTCCGGCTAGCAAGGCTTCATATTCAGCTTGATTGTTTGTAGCTTCAAAAAGAAATCAAAGGGCGTACTCTAGCACGATGCTCTTCGGATTTGCTAGGATAAGGCTCGCTCCACTTCCTTGAGAGTCAGAGGCACCATTGACATGGAGAATCCAAGCTTCCACCAAATCTTCCTCAGTGCCTAGGCACTTTATAGGGATGTCTTCAATTTGTTCGTCCATCCAAGTGCACTCTACTAGGAAGTCTGCCAGTACATGGGACTTAAGGGCAGATCGGGACTGGAACGAAAGATCAAATTCCTCCAGCTTAATGGCCCACTTAGCCAAGCGACCCGAGGTGCCATGACGAGCCAAAATAGCTCTGAGAGGCTGGTCCATGAGCACTACGATCGGATGGGCTTGGAAGGATGGTCGGAGATGCTGAGCAGAGATTATCAGAGCAAAATAATCTTTTTAGTTCTAGAATACCAGACCTCTACATTATGAAATACCTTACTAGTGTAATAAATAGGTTTCTGTGCTCCATCGGGGTCAAGCCAGACCAAAACAAAACTAACTGCCTCTAAAGTGGTGGCAAGATAGAGGAAGAGCTTTTCTCCTTTCTTAGGCTTCGATAGTAATGACGGTGCAGAAAAGAATTCCTTCAATTCCTCAAAGGCTCTTTGGCAACCATCCGTCCACTCAAAGCCATCTACTTTACGCAGGGCTTTAAAAAAGGGCAAGCATCTCTCAGCTGATCTAGATAGGAATCGGCTCAAGGCGGCTACTCTTTCGGTGAGCCGTTGGACTTCCTTCTTACTGGTTGGCTGCCTCATGCTAAGGATGGCTTGGATCTTCTTAGGATTTGCTTCAATCCCCCGCTGGATCATTAGGAAACCCAAGAATTTTTCGGTAGTGACACCGAAGGCACATTTACGGGGGTTGAGCTTAATCTGATGGCTTGGAGATTGATGAATGTCTCCTCTAGGTCAGCAATTGGTTGGTGATACGGGTGCTATTAGTCAACATATCATCCACATACACCTCCATGTTGCATCCAATATGATCTTTAAAGATCTTATTCATCAACCTCTGATAGGTGGCTCCGATATTTTTCAGCCCAAAAAGCATTACCTTAAAGCAGTAGATGCCCTTCTCCATAATGAAAGAGGTGTTTTCTTCATCCAGGTCCATCTTTATTTGATTATACCCAGAGAAGGCATCTATGAAACTGAGGAGCTCATGACTGGATGTGGAGTCCACCAGCTGATCGATCCGTAACAAGGGAAAACTATCTTTGGGACATGCCTTATTGAGATCAGTGAAATCGATACAGATCCCCAGCTTCCACTTGCCTTTCGGACCATGACCACATTAGCTAACCAATTTGGATATTGATCCTCTCGGATGTAGCCGGCGGCAAGCAATTTGTTGACCTCTTCATCTATGGCTCTCTTCGCTTAGGGGCAAAACTTCTCTTCTTCTAGCGATGGATCGATATTTTGGATCAACATTGAATTTATGAGTTATCACCTCTGGAGGGATACCAAGCATGCCTGATGATGACCATGCGAAGATATCCAATTTGCCCGCAAGAATGTGAGGAGTTGATTTTTCATTTTCAAAGGAAGAAGCTTGCAATTTGCACAGTTTTCATAGGACCATCCCCTAGTGGATAAAATAGTAGGCATTCAGCTGACTCGCCTCTTCTTTCAGACTCCCTGGGGTCAAACAACACCGAAGTCGATGGAGCCGCCATCTCTTGAGGGATGGGAGCCATGTGATAGCATAACTGTGTAAGATTTTTCTCCCCGCACATCTCTCCGATCCCTCCATTGGTAGGGAACCTTACAAGCAAACGCCTGGTGGATATTACCGCATCCAAGAGGTTCAACCTAGGCCGACCGATATGGCATTGTACGCCAATAGTACCCGGGCCACTAAGAACCTCATTAGGACTATACTTTGACATGGTGGCGATCCCGCTGTGACTGGTAAGGTGATCTCGCTCTCGACTCTGACTGAGTCTCTTGTGAAGCCGACTAGAGGCGTGGTCATGGGTTATAGAGAATCAAGAGATAGACCCATCCGAACAAAAGCATCATAGGTAAGTATGTCTGCTGAACTCTCACTATCCATAAGTATTCTTTTTACATAATGCTTAGCGATCGTCATAGAGACGACTATGCTATCATCATTCAAGTTGCCCCTCCCTTCTAACTCCCTTTCAAGAAAGATATTTACATCTTCTATTCCCTCGTTCCCCCTTGCCTTTTAGAGGATGAAGCCGCTCTCTAGGAAAGCATGCCCATCGTCCGTTCCATTGGAGTATTGTCAATGTTGGCTTGAATAGGTGGGGGCCCCATCAAAGCTGGGATGGCTGATGGTCCTCCCTTCTAGATGAACTTTCCAAGATAGCCCCTTTGAATAAGCTCTTCAATGGCACGCTTCAAGTTACGTCACTCTTCAGTGTTGTGGCCATAATCCCTATGGAAGCAGCAGTAGTAACTCCTGTCGCAAGCAATATTCGTCCTCAGCGGGGAGGGCACTGGAGATAGGGCTCACTTTCAATTTCCATGAGGATGTAAGATCTAGGGGCAAAAAGAGGTGTATAGCTTTCTTCCTTGGTGGCCAGGTTTCGGCGCCATTGTCTGGCCAGCGCGGAGGCTCAGGCTTCTTAGAGGGAGTCTGCTTAGCTCTTCCCGAACCGGCTTCTTGCCAGTTCCCCTCTCAGCATTCCTCCGAGTGAAATCGGCTCCAGCGGCACGAATATACTTATGTGCACGATCTAGGAGTTAGGCATAGGAACTAGGGGCTTTTTGTTTAAAGAATAAGTAAAGCGAGAAGGACAAAGTCCTCGCTTCAAGGCCAGGGTGGCCACAGCATCATCCAGATGATACACCTTGAGGGCCGCCGCCTTGAATCGGGCTATGAAGTCTTTTTGTAGTTCTCATTCTTTTGTTGAATGGAGAATAGGCTATCAGCCACTCGAGGGATCTTCCGACAGGCATCAAACTGTGCCAAAAAGGCCTTCTCCAACTATTGGAAGGAGTCAATGCTGCAGAAGTAGTCGGGAATACTAGGCTCGCGCAGCCTTCCAAAGAGTAGCAGAGAAGGCAATACATAGGAGGGCATCAGTTGCTCCTTGACTTGCATGAGGGATTTATAGCTTTCCAAGTGATCCAGAGAGTTCGTGATATCGTCATAAGGATCCAGCTAGGAAAGATGGAACCGATGAGGTATGTGTTCCTCCATAATCTGGCAGGTAAGGGGGGGCGAGTATCATATTCCGTCCTCGGTTGGCTGTTAAGCCGCTGACTAAGCTCCTCCAAGCGTTGGTCTGCTCCTCTAGACGTCTCTCCATCCGGTCATTAGAGTCTTCGCCCGCCGATTCAGATGATGAAGAGGGAGAGTAATGAGGCTGATAATAATGTAACCTTTAGGTTCCTTCCCCCGTCGTTGCCTGTAGCTGCCGAAGTGAAGAGTGGGAGACCGAGACCTCTTGGAGGTTTCCCGATGATAATGCCTGGATGGAGCTTGGTGATGATGACGCTCCTTTTGGAGGATCTTCTGTATGTAAACTGTTGGCTAGTTGGTGCAACAGTCATGGGTGGCACGGGAGGTCCAGCCTGTGATGAGCGCCATCGGCCTTAGCTCTTGCAACTCATGACTACCCCGATAAGAGCTTGGACCTACTGAGTGAGATTAGCCAGTGCTCTTATGGGGTAGCTGAGATCAATGGTGATGAAGAAGTAGGAAAGTTGGCCTTTGATTGCCCGACCCAACGGGGATGCCCCCTAGTAAAGCTAGAAGAAGCCTCCTGAGCATGTGTTGCCTCCATTAGGATTTGAAGAAAGGCAAGCCTCTCCCTTCATGGCATGCCAATTTGATGATGATCGATCACCTTGAGCTGACGTCCTTAAACATCAATTGGTACACCACCGATCTGCTGAAAGGGCTTTCCTTCGTCTTCAGAGCCTACAAGAAGTCCCAGGGATCGGGTATTCTGGCAGGGATCCTCCAATGCTCAAGTTAGTGATCAGGACCACAGCAGTAAGTTTGAGAGAGTTTGAAAGAGGTAGATTGTAGAACTGGTTGAGTCCCTGACTTCTCCCCTCCCCTTACATGTTTTTTATTAGCCTCTTGAGTCTGCCTGGCTTGCTCGCTAAGATTGGGATCTCATGATGGGTTAATGCTTTTACAGATAGAATGTCAGAGCTGATCGGATTGGATCTGCATCTTCTAATTCTGGATGATTGGTACTTTATAGCAGATAATAACTTTTTGGGCTTATTTAGCCAGGGTCATTAAATTTTGCTAATAACTTTTTGGGCCTCAAGGACTTTTTCTAACATGAGGTGATTGGTACTTTACATCAGATAATTGCCTTTTGAGGCTTATTTAGCCAGGGTCATTAACTTTTGTTAATGACTTTTTGGGCCTCAATAGCTTTTTTTGACCCAAGGTGATTGTACTTTACAACAGATAATCGTCTTTTGAGGCTTATTTAGCCAGGATCATTAAATTTTGCTAATGACTTTTTGGGCCTCAATGACTTTTTCTGATCAGAGATGATTGGTACTTTACAACAGATAATCGCCTTTTAAGGCTTATTTAGCCAGGGTCATTAATATCGTCTGATGGGTCATGACTTTTTGGGGCTCATGTTGGAACTGACGGTTTATGTCTTATTAAACCTACAGAGATCGAGGATGGTGGACGAGCTCAGCTTTGTCCATGCAAGGCTTGTTTGGAAAGCTGGAATAAACCATGAGGATAAGACAAAATGGGGCACCGATACCGCTTCAGTAGCTGGGGTCGCCTAGGAATCGTCTTGGGCCGCTTGGGGATCACTTTTGTAACTGGGGCCGCCTAGGAACCGCCTAGGGACCGCTTCTGTAGTTGGGACCGCCTAGGAACCGCTAGGAACCGCTTTGGGCCGTCTGGGGACCACTTCTGTAGCTGGGACCGTCTAGGGACTGCTTCTGTAGCTGAGGCTGCCTAGGAACCATCTTGGACCGCCTAGGGATCGCTTCTGTAGCTGAGGTTGCCTAGGAACCGTCTTGGGCGCCTAGGGACCGCTTCTATGGCTGGGCCGCTTAGGAACCATCTTGGACCGTCTAGGATCTTCTGTGGCTAGGGTCGTCTAGGAACCGTTTCTATAGCTGAAGCTATTTAGGAACTGCCTTGGATCGTTTAAAGATCACTTTTGTCTGTTAATTATTATATGGCTTTTATCAGCCACATCACCACCTGTGTGGATGTAGCTCATTCGACTTGACCATAAAAAAACTAATGGACCTAGGCTTTGAAGGGTCCCTTCGCGTTGCCCAAACGACAACCTCACTCGCTTGATCAGATGCTGGCTATTTCACTCCGAATAGGTTGTATGTATTTCTATTATCAATTTTTTTTAACGTCAAAGTTCCTACTAACTTACGACCAATCGTGCTTTGTTTTTTTGGTCCCCTTCGGAGCAATGATGAACCTATGATATGATTGCTGGGGGAACACCTTGCGTTGTTTCGGGACACCGGCACACGTTAGCAGCTGCATGATTTGACCGCTAGTGGAGTGGTGGCGGTCGGGTTGACATCACGCCAAGGAGCCGTGGTCGGTCCATGGGTCCCAAGAGGAAATTATCAGGTCTCGCTCGGCATGCTGTCACCTCTCCCGTCCTTCCAACTTGCGCTTTATCTTTCCGGCCTCGGCATGCTGTCATCTCTCACGTCCTTACAACTTGCGCTTAATCTTTTACGGTGGGTCATGCATGCGTCAATTAAACAAATGTGACTTGGTGACGTTGACTGGTGGCCAAAGGAAGGAACGGTGCGGCGAGAAATTTCAAAGCACCTGGCTTTCCGCCGCAGGTCACCATTAGGTTCGATCATGACGACCGATGGTTCTAAAACCCTAAAACTCTGCGGGCGTTCGCACAGCACTCCTAAAAATAATAAAAAAAAATACGCACCATCCCACAGGGGGTAATAAGCAACTCATGTGAAAGTCGAGCTGTTCACCGGGTGCCATGTCATCAAATGAGGACTGCTGGAAGGCACTATTCTACACATTTCAAGCCTTGAATTCGATCAAGGAAGAAGCAGACGACCAGGAAAGCAAGTTGCCATTTTCGATTGGAGGAAGGGCGAAGTTGGCTGTTGACGGAAGGAAACCTTTTCTCTATGGATTAGGAATCACGGATTTTAGTTTGCAATACAAATAATTATATTAGATAGCGTCATGTTAATTCTTGTAAGAGGTTTAATACTAAGAATTGACCAAAGATACTAAATAAAATAAAAATCTTAATAGCTATCAATTGAGTTGCATCATTTTTATTTTCTAAACCTTCATCGGTAACGCCAATATCACTTGAAAAAAGAGAGAGAAAGAAAGAAAAGAAAAGCTAGAGTCACAAGATATCTAGATGGCTCACGAAATAACACTAACATCACCATGGAATTGAGCAGCCATAGCAAAGAAGATTTTTAACCTAGCAAGCATTGCAAGCTTAATCTATAATGCTAGGCAAAGTTTCTCCATTTCTTTTCTGATCTCAGTCATTATTTAACTCCACTTCAATCAATCCCCAAGCTGCTGCTAGTGCTGCTGTATCTCCAAAAGGGAACCTAAGGATTTGGTTACCACTATGTATTTCCCACCTTTCACAGTTTCCTCAACTTATAATACATCTTACAATAATTAACATTAGACATCTCAAAGGCTTAATGAATCAAAAAACCATTGTAGAAGACGTATGATCAAATATCAAGCATCATTGAACCAGCAAAATGGAAAAATCACGTGGTATCTCAGCTCTCATTGATGCAGAACAGGGGAATCAACCAGTAATAATGCCTGCGAGAACATCACTCTTTCCTCTTGCAAAAATGGTGTAAACAAGCCGAATTGCATCTAGCCATCCATCAAGAGACTCCCATGTGCCAGCAACCTGGTAATTAGAACAGTAGCTACAATAAGAAATCAAAATTGAATTGAAAACAATGATATCCTTCACAAATCAATATGAAGGCAAAAGTTTGTGCTAGAATTGGCGTGTGCATGTCACGCATGCGTGGACGTACACACACACACAGAGAGAGAGAGAGAGAGAGAGAGAGAGAGAGAGATTCATTTACATGTATGTAACAGAACAAGCTCTTCAATTTCTGTCAGTAACAAGTTCTTCAAGCAGACAACTCAGACCAAAAACGACAACATTTGCATCAAGAAAGAATCAGAATAATATCAAGCGTGCTTGAAGAAAATAATCAGTGTCTACTGTTGAGATTCCCCAAACCAATATAATGGCTAGCCGCATCACTTTTCACTATGCATGGTGTATGTGCAGTTGTGCACACGTCATGTTATTAGTATCTCAACCACATTGCCCTAATAGCTACTTAGAACTGCAGAGGCTCTTATCAAAGCATTAGGATGCACATCCCTGAGCATTAAGCCCTACCAACTTAGAAGCTCAGGTTGGCACCAGCCTCCGATCTATGCATCATGCATCTAGGTCAGCCATGCCACATGCATGAAAAAAACCGTGTGCAAGTGTTCTGAAAGACATCCTTTTCCAAAGGGATCACAACTTAGCAAATGCTTCCAAAGCAGCTACACTATGATATAGAGCCAATTATCACATATTTTAATGCTATGAACACCTCCCTTAGCTTGAAAAAGAAAGAATTTACACTTCAAATTAACTAAATTCATTCAATTATTGTCTCTATTTTAAGTTTCATGGCAGCAAGAGTTTGATATAAGGCCAAGTCGCAAAGTTTAATGATATGATCACCCCTACAGTGATTAGAAGACAAGAATTTACACACACATATGCATAAACACATGCAAGCAACAGGCACATGCGTGCACCAGGGCTGGAAATGGGTCCACATCAGCCCGATGCTTGTCCATATTGGCTGGCTTTGGGTAGGGCCTTGGGCCAGGCCAGTGGCTGTCAAGTTAGGCTCCGTCCTAAAAATAAGGGCTGAATAAATGTCAGGCCAGGCTTAGGCTGACCTTCATCTGACTCAGGCCCGGCCAGAGCAAGCCCAACTTTTGGCCTTGGCCCAAAGCCCAATCCTAGAAGCAGCTCGATCATAATCCAAATTGACCATAGGATATTCGGCTTTTTGGAGGTTTTCAGGTTGGGATGAGCATTTCGGACCAATCAAGACAAGAATTTTGGGTTGGTTTGGCCAATTCAGGTCGGCCCTAGCCCCTTCAGCCTCAATGGACATAATCAGGTCAAGCTTGAATGGGCTCCGGGCTAGGCTTAGGCTGGGCTAGAATTCAATAAAATAAAATCAGAGAAGACCAAAAAAAAATGAAAAGTCCTGCACCGCGTGCGGTACAGGATGTGCTGATTGGTTGCGCGCGCGTGCAGCGCGCGAAAGGATAAAATTGTCCCACGCGCAGTGCACAAAGCCTTTCCAAAAAAAATTTGCTTCAGCCTTGGGCTGGCCCAGCCCAATTTCAGCCCTAGCATGTGCATACTTCAAATTAGCAATTATTTTATCCTTGAAACCATTTTAAGTGATGACTGCTGGGAATTTAGCAATACACCTAGCCTGATAGCCCTGATCTTTGTCAAGAACTAGGTTTGAATTCTAAATTTGGATCAGTAATAAATCTTATCCAGCAACCACATTAAATTTTTATAAGGTAGGAATTGAACCTTGGCAAATCAAAACCTAGAGGGTGCTTAATTATTTAATAGTATAAAATCTGTGTTGTTGTGCATATACTAAAGCATGGCTACCAAAATATCACACACAAGTAGCAGATAGATATGGGATACTGATCCTATTGTCATCAAATTCAGAGCTGAATTAGATCGGGCCATAATTGTTATCACATTCACCCAAGGAGACAGCTAGTGACTGAAGATCACGGACACAACCATCTCAGGCACTAGTGCAGAAGTCCAGTTCTCAAACATATGAGATAAACAAGTGCGGAAACATTAGGAAGAACAAAATAAGAAAATATAATGAAACAAATTCATTTATCTAAATGCTGGAAGCTTTGGTAGCATTTGGAGGGAATTTCTTACCAGATATGCAGGTCCATGAATTGTATCTATACAAAGGCCTGCACCAGGTGGCAGGGTTAGGTCTGCACATGCTGATACAGAGACAATATCTGGGATATTGACTTTAACTAGCGATTTGTCATTGTGTGTAGATCCTTGCAGCCTGATAGAGGGGCTTTGTGATAATTGCTTTCACCCTTAGTGACCTGAAAAGTGGAATATAAGTGTCATTCTCTGAAAAACAATACGTGGTAATTATTAGCACCCAATAAACAGTTCTATAAAATATTTTCCAAAAAGTCTTGGTCAAGTTGACTACATACATATCATATTGCATGTGGCTAAAGCCACACATCTATAGCATTTTTAGAATGATTAGCTCAATATCACCAACAAAATATAATATTTCCTCTACTATGACATGACATAATGATTTCTTTGATACTCAAAGATAAGGAGAATATATAAAGAAATAATTTGTAGTTTTATGGCTGAATGAATTGCCAGAGTTTTTCTTTTCCACCTTTTTGACCATCTCCTGAAGTTTCCATAAACTAGCAAAATTGAATTTTGAAGTCACATCAGTCATTACCTTAACTGCAAATTGCTTTTTCCATATGCTAAAAAGTGTTCCATGAAGTTCAGAAAAGACACATGATATTTTCCTTCATAAAATATTGATGTTATGTGGCATTAGGATATCTAGAAAAATTAATGCACCAAACCAGAGTAATGCATGCAATATTCATATGCATAATGGGAACTGCAATTTTCTGTCCTGATCTTCTCTTTCAAGACAAGATGACATATTGCACCACATGGATCACAGGTCACAAAAGAAAGTCCACAAACATATTTTAAATCATCACTTCATATTTAGAGTGTCGATATGAAAAATGTGGCATATGCCTACCAATGGAAGAAAAAATCAGTCGCATCTTCATACTTCCCTTTTTTAGAGAGTATATCAACTCCTTAAAATTTGCAGATTTATTCAACAAATGCCAGAGGTTCTTCTATTAGTCTACCTTTTTATGGCAATCTCTCTCAAAGAACAATTAGCAACTTTGACTTGGATTGCTTGTGGACTCAAAGAGCATTCTTCTGGCAAAATGGGGCTTTAAGACTAAAAGAGCATTCTTCTGGCAAATGGTGCTATAGCCAGTGCTTGCAACCCTCCTCCATTGGAAGGAGGTTCTGTGTTCAAACCCTGAGATATGTTTCCCAACGTGTTGACCATTTCATAATATCTATAGTTCCACCACTGTCCTCTAAGCCAAAAAAAAAAAAAAGCATTCTACTGGAATTTACTGGCAGCAGATAAATACTTCATTGAATAGGTAAATTAATGAGGTGACTCAAATCTTTCCCTATCTTAGAAATGAAATTTTTATCCTGACTGAAATTCCTGCAGTTCAGGGGGGGAAATTGAAATACAGTCAAGAAGGATTGTGTATAATAATCCTGTTAGGTAGCCAAGTGATAGTATTTATTTGTTTCATTAGATCTATTAGAAGAACTTGGGTCACATGCCAACATGATTTGCACCAGCAACTCAACTCAATTTTTTAACATATTATGGAGGGCAGTTAAGACACAATGGAAAGTGGCAGAGGCAAGAAATTGACATGGGGGTACTTTTAATAAAAGATTGCAACTTAATTGCCTCAACCCCTAGTTTTAACAACCAAAACCAATAACAAAACATAAAACAGCAGACTATCCTATGATTTATAACATGGTTTACCAGTAGCTTCCAATCCAAAAGGAACGTGTAAGAACATATAGACAGATGACATTGCCTTCACCAGTCTGTTATTAAATTTGGATAGCAATCTGACCTGTTGTAGTCCTTCATGATTCAAAACAAACTGTGATCTTTCCCAATCTTTATGAGGTGCAATTGGGTTCTTTGCAGGTGGTGCAGACAAATATCCCACTTTGAGGTAGGGCAGAGGTAGCTGTGAGGAAACACGTCATGATGAAAAATAGACATCAGAGATGGACATGACTAAACCACAATTGCTACACAAGAAATAAACAACTATCTGATGTGGCATATACATACCAACTAAATGGGTGACATTAAAGTATTACAATTTATTCCACCATTAGGAATTACTACGAGGTGTGAACTGTAATGCCTTTAAGCATCACTAGAACAGGTAAATTGTGCAAATGAAAATAGAATCAAAGAAATAAGGATTGTTTTTTGGATCAAGGGTCAAAAAGTCTTTGATTGGCTAATAAAATTAGTAGTCGAATTTTACAATACTATATAGCAATTTTAGTAACAGGAACTTAGCACCCAGGCATGTATACATGTCTGCAGAAAAAGCAGCCAAAATCTCAAGAAGCCCCAATGTATGTTATATCTTGCAAATCCTTGGAAGTTTCAAGTGTAGCTCGACCTTGTTGCAGATATAAAATTTCAAATGTGAAAGTTCATATCATACTCTCATTTCCTCACCTGAAGTCTAAAGACACGGTAATAATATTCTTTTTCCTTTTTGTGTCAGTGGTAGGCCCAGGCCCTTTTAATTCTTTCCAACGAATACATCCATTGCAATCAGCTGAGCACACTCTTTTTGCATTCATGGGACATTCAGTACACCAGTTGTCATTATCTCCCTCAAGTACACCTATTTCAGCAATCCAATCAGCTGATTGCTAGCCTTCACGAAAGACAGGAGAAGCTCTGTAATCATCAAGTAAATCAACAATGGCCCAAATTTCGAATAGGCTAGGCACAAAAATATTCAGGTCCAATATGTGCTATTGATACAAGAAATGATAGTGATAACAGTCCCAAGCCCGCTTCCTAAGCATTATGGTCGTCTGTGGCCGGACAATACCATTGCAAACTGAGGGGAGACCCCATATGGCAGAAATCTGCAATGTGTAATGCAACTTCTATGATCACAAACCATGCTCCACTCTGATCACACTCATGATAAACCCCATTAATTGACTTTGCTTCAAATTCTTAAGATAGCCAGGAAATTACAAAGTGAACCATACGACAGGTTTGGAGAATCAAAGCTATAGCAACTTACGGCCCAAGTTTTGTTTGAGTTGGAGGCACGACGAAAACTCCAACAAGGGACATGGATCATTAGGCAAGCGAATAGGCATTAATACTATCTGTTCAAAATTCATTCATTGCAGGCAACCAAATTAGCCCAGCCTGGAAAGCAGAAAAATGCTAAGATAGGTTTCAAGATTGCGCTTATCTGCAGGGTGATCTAGTAGCTCTGGTCCACATACTGAAACTCTAGGCAGATCTGCACCCACTGGGAGACAGACATCCAAGATGTATTGAGAAAGAAAAAACCACCAAAGGTTGTTGGTATCTTACACTTCATCAGGACATAGGTCATAGAAAGACTTCCTAGTGGATATAGCCACAACCTGCAAAAGCCATCCCTGCAAAGGACCCTTTGCAATTGAATATAAAGGATCGTTTATTATTTTTTTCTTCTCATACCCAATATATGTTGTCATCGAGTACCGTCCCAACTTAAATGGTAGAAATACACATTGATAATTTACATTCTCTCCCTCCTTGAGGCTTCACCTCCTCTCAAGGTTCACTAACAAAAAGTTCCTTGCTCTCAATCTTTCGACAGGTTTAAAGTCTAGTATTGCTATCCATAGAAAAGAAACAGGGAAGCAGTGTAACACAATCTACTTATTTTATGGATTGATAAGGGCATTTATCTCAAATCTTGTCTTCCTTATCATCAGCTTGCAGTATACTTCCCGATTCAAAAGATTATAAAAGGTAACCAAAAGTTTCATGATGGTTTTATGTCATTATGGATTAAAATCTGAACTGAAACATTTTGTTTTGTTTGTGCTGATGAAGAAACAAACTAGAAAAAACTTTTAACGTGAAATATTTAATTCTAGGATCTTTCAGTGTTCTTGACCATTAAGTGAGTTTCAAGTTAAAGGCCACTGCTTTAAACAATAGTCTCATTTCATCTGAATGTACCAAAACCATGAAATGACTCCGATTTCTCCAATGCACTACTCAGCAAAGATAGGATTTGAGGATTGGAGCTAGAAAAGAAAATTTGATGTGAACTGCCCTTGTATTCAAATTAATTCCATCATAAGAAACCATCTAACAAAGAATACTATTAAAAAAATAATCAACAAAATAATTGACAATCTATGAGTTTTAGCTAAAAGTTTACAATGAAAAAACAAAATTTTCAGATTCTCATATGCCTCCCATAAATTAAATGTAAAAGTGGAAGCATAGAGAATGAATCTAGACAAAACTTTATAAAATCCAGACAGCTTTTTGTTGCTTGTGGGGTATTAAATAACTACAATCGACATTCATGCTCTGTATTGTAGAATTCAATTCATAGGATACAACCAAACTGTGCAAGCTAGGAAGCACAGATACAGATATGGGATATGGATACATGATATGAATATGTGAAGATAACAAATCTTGAAAATATAGAATACATATGGCTAATATACAGTTTATCATAGAACACCATTTAGTAGTATTCAACATCACAAATTTTAAGACAGTTTACAAAATAAACATCCAATAAGTGCTTAAAATAATAAATATAATTCTACTAAGCATATGTAAGTTAGTAGAAATAAATGCAGCAAACATTCTATATTATGAAAATATAAATGCAGCAAGGCAGCAGCATAATTAAATGAATGCAGCAAGCCAATGAGAACTTGTGCGGCAAATTCTATGAATAAATAAGAATAGCAGTAGGCCAGAAGCAAATATTCAATGAGTCAGCAACAAAATTAACAAAAAATGAAAAGCTGGAACCAAATAGAAACAAATGCAGTAAGCCAACAACACAATAAAAATTTATTATCCAAAAAAATAAATGCAGCAACATAAACAAAATGCCAGATCATAATAAAACTATATGTAGGATTATGCTATTTCCAAAAAAAGAAAAAAAAAAGATTAGGATGCAACCCTCTGACTTTGCCATGTACCCAACCCATCATGTGATACACACAGTCCACAGTCATGGTAGAAATAAACATAGAGAAAGACAAAAAATGAAGGTCATAAAAGAAAAGACAAAAAAATGAAGGTCACAAAAGAAAAGCCGACCTCAATTATGGCACATGAGACAAAGAGAGCAGAAAAAAAAAATTACTTTAAGTTAGTGGGTGTGGAAATTAAGTTATTGAGTGTGGATAGAAATCCTGGTTTACCAGCACATCAATAAGTATCCTAGAAATATCCTTAGAGTATCCTAGAAGTTTCTAGACACATCTTAGTGGTGTCAAGAAAATAATTGGACACATTTAAGCATCTAAATCCTATTTTAACTATAGAAAATCCAAGAAACCTCCTTTCTGTATGGCACATGTATCAAAACCATATCAAAGGTGATATCGGTATCCAACACCCATCACGTATGGCCACGAGTAGTGTTTTGTAGGATCCATACTTCCTAGCATTCAAGTGGCATTGTGGATTTAATGCATGGCTACCTAATGCTGCAACAAAGAATTATGGATGAATGTGGCCACTTTTTGATGGTTATTGTCTATAACATTATCAAGCAGAAATTTACATGGTAATTATGCTACTAGTAGTACAGTTCAATAAGCCATTAATTAAGACTAGCATATACAAACGTATGATTGAATAAGATGATTTCAAAAAGAAAATAGCAGAATTCCTACTAACCATAGATCGAACTAGTCTCAAGGCACTGCGGTAAACCTGCATGGATGCAAACAAATGAAAATTAAGCTTAATATAATTTTAGCAATTAGAATTTCCACAACAACAAATTAGCATTTCACAATATCTTCAGCTTTGATTTTAATCTTCAATTAAAATTGAAAATCATATTAGCTCAGAAATTTGCCATGCAAATGAAAATTACCTAAAGATAACCTCACTTATTGAAAGTAATTCTTTAAGGATGCCTAACTGCAAGTGCTAACACATCAGTTAACCATACCTACCATTGCATATCACTCACAGAGTTTCAGCTCAGCAGAAAATCACTTATCACCCCATTTATGGTAGATAATATGAAATGTACTTTGTTCACCAAATCATGCATTTGACAAGTCAACCTAGTGTAATGGTAACAATTATGTGTTTAGTTTGTACAGATAGCACCATGCATTGAGTTACTCTCTGTATACAGAAAAGGGCACCCGGACATGGCACTTTGTGATTTGCATTCAGGTACCATTAAGTGAAAGAAGTATTAAGGAGGAAGCCGCAGCCATATCCTCATGAAATTTTTCACTATATTCAGAATTTAACCTACTGCTTCCAAACCAATGAATGGGATATGGATGTTCTTCCAAAAATACAGCAAACTTTCTCACCATCAAAAAAGCAAGCAATACCTCCCATTGGCCTCATATTCACTTCATAAAGATGCAAGTGAAATGTGAAATTTCAGACGCTTTTCTAGGCTTAACAGATTCACTAATATCTACTAATAATTGAGAGCATCACTAGTAATAAAGACTGACAATATGCATAAAATTGCAATCTAAGAAATGGTCAGAATGATAGAGGAAAATTAATATGAAAGAATGCTACCGAGTAATTTGGTTTCAAAGCATGAGCAGCAGCAATATAAATAGCTGACTGGCTGTAAAGCTCATTAGGAGAGACTTCTTTTGCACCGAGTGGTCTACCAGATCTTAAAGTGTCCTCTGCTAACCCATACTGAAATATGATAGAACAAAGATTAGTTCTATTTTCATCATTAACTAATCAAGAGTTAAACACAAACAATGTTGCTCTTGTATTCCCATTGTGAAAGTATATCCAAAAGGGTAAAGAGAGTCTTACTAGGCAAGACATTGATATTTACTCAAAAGATGGTACTTAGAACACTGGACACTAACCAGAACTGTCCCGAGATTGTAAATTGCTCTATGGAAATCAAACTGTAGTTGGATTGCAGCACGGAACTGCCAACATAGCACAAGTGGATGTAACATATCACAAATAAAGAAAGAAAATATTTTGAGCAGAAACATAATAGAAAAATACAATTGCAGTTTGAATATAATCATGGCAAGTAATTAGGTATCATGCCTCAAGTTGATAGCTCTACCTTACTTATCGCTGTTCTAATAATAATCTGCTTCTCTCGAACAGGAACAATTGCACTGAGTTCCTGCATTGCTTGTATTTTAACTAAAGGTAATCTAAATGATATAAAGTTAATTTAGAAGTTTCATATAGTAAAAATGGAACTGCTAACTATCTACTTCCAACCAAAAAGTCGGTAGATTTTGCAAGTTTTTTTATGCATATTAGAATATAACCTTACCTGTAAAGCAAGACCCCAGTTATTAAGTGCCTGTAATAAAAGAACAAGAGAATTAACATTAAGGGTTCAACAGGTTTAATTTAGTAGTAATATTATTGTAGCACACTTAAACGATGATAAATCAAACTAAAAAATGAAGGAGAAATAAAGTTAATCAGAAAAAAAGAGAGGGAAAAGCAATGAACCAAGAGGAAGCAAAGATCTTGCGCATGCAGAAGAATGCATTTTCTCCCAGCAGCCAGCATTTGGGTTGAATTATTCTAGAAAGTAAGGTATGCAACACTGGTACCGAGATTCATAGCAGTATATTACTAATTTGGCATGATAAGGCATACACCTCATACTAAAATTGGGTGCTCATTCTTTTTCACTCTTATCTATAATACCACTCGATACCAAACAGTATAGGATGGTTCAGCTCGGTTCGTACCGAATCAAAACTCAATGCCATACCAATACCTTATTGGTATGATATGGTTCAGATCCATATGGCAAACATAGCTAGAAAGACTAAATAAGATATCAAGAAATATAAGAATGAAACCTTATTTATTAATCCTATTGTCTAAATGATAACTATAGTTTGCAAAGCTGCAATGACAAGTTTATTGACAAGCTATTCAGCTGTTGATCTACTTGATTCACATTCCATGGAGCATGATTGGTGATGCTGACAATGTTACCATGCTATAAAGTTTAGCTGAAAAATATCTAAATGTTTCAAGTATCAATACGAAACTTGCATGGGAACCAGTAAGAAATGTTTTGTTTTATTTCATCAAAAAGGAATGGTTTAGTTTTGTTCGCAGCATATTGATCCTGGCTATTTTTGTCAATATTTAGCAAGTAACAGTTGAATCTCCCATGGGCTTCATTAACATGTACCAACTTCATACACAAATGAGCAGAAAGGGGTCAAAATGCAAAAATGATATCCAAGTTCTCTTCATTTCTTTACCAAACAAATCAGTGCTGAGTAGAACACTTCAGAAAACCAAGGACATTTGTCAAATTAGAAGCTCCCCAGGATGTAAGCAACTTAAAAGTTTGGTTGCATATTTTTTTCTTATATTTACGTTATTTGTTAACCAGAAGCTCACAATGCTTTCCTCATTTCAAAGCTCCTCGCCGAACTTTAGTTCAAAATCCAAGTATTGTTCATCATCCACCAAAAGTGTTTGTCTATGCCCTGTTCATATTCTTGGTCCAATTTAGTCATAAATTGGATCCTATATGCCAAAATTTATCCTTCTAGGAAAGCCTTCCTGTCACATGGGATACAAGCATTTTGGCTGCTTCTGGGAAAAAATTGCTTATTAGAAATGTTATATTGTGGCTCCACTCTTTTAGTGAAACTTGTCGGCTACTAACAGGTTTACATGGTACAATGTTATGCATGCGAATGTGTGGAGAAGCAAAATGCTTGACTGTTAAAAAAAATGTTGCTCAAGAACATAGAATTGCCTGAAAAATCAAAGCAAATTCCATTCATATGATTTTGACACATTGCTCATGGGACTTCAGATTTTTGACACATTCCAAGATGAAATGAAAAGTTTCTAGGATTACTAATGGCAGAGGCCAGGACAAAAGTTTATATTAGTTTGAAAAGGACATCATGATTCAAAAGTTTGTGAAGATAATTATTGCATTTTGAAAACAAAAAAAATGAAGTTTACCCCAAGTGGTGTTTTTTTTCTGGACAAATTGCAACATCTTTTTTTTTTTTTGGTCATCCATTAAATTTCCAGAAACATCATCTTTATAGGATGCCAAACAGGGCCTGTTAATGACTGATCACAAACTATTAGCATGGATGACTGGATGAACAATGTATATAAATATAAATATCAGGTCCTTGTTTCACATGATCATTGAATCTCATAAGTAGCAGGTAAAGAAATATTAATAAAACAAACCTAAAGATAAGCAATGTCACTTGTGCTCAAACACAGAAATCATTAAATATTTCAAGTTTGAATAGATCTTGGAACAATTTCAATGTCTAGTAATCTTCCTCTATGCACAATATCATGCATAAGCTCGGCATATGCAGTGACAAATCATTCATATCAGATCTTCCATTAAGACATAGTTTTGATAGAACCTTCTTGATTGTTAAACTCAGCTCATTTGCCCAGAAGGAATTAATATCATTTCCCTATATAACTATGACTGCAGCACTAAATGCAACCAAAAACTTCATATAAGCTAGCTAAATCAATTTCGCCAACTGCATTCGACAAACTCCGCTCATAGGTCTCATCTCCATAAAATAGTTGCAAAGAATGTAGCTAAATTTTACATATAACAGGTATAATAGGTTGTCATGGAAAAAAAAAAACATGTTTAAATAGAGACAGAAAAATTTATATCAAATAATACAGAGTATAACAATATGAGGATAACATGTGACCACATATGGCATACCTGAGGACTGTTCCAGTTGAGTTGAACAGCCTTCTCATAGTTTTTTGTTGCCTGTAACCAAAAATGTGGCTGTTAGTAGTGAAATGGAAAGATTATGCCCCTATGAACCTAAGAAGTATCCTTTGAATAGATGTGTCAAGCTGAAAACAATAAAGAAACAGTTAACAACTTAACAAAGCAATGTCATAACATTATAAATTTGGATATTAGTCATCATCTCAAACCATAATAATGGACTAGGCATGCAACATCTAATCAACTATCTGAAATATTAACATCCCAGAAACTCAATATATGTTAATTGTCACAGATTTTGAACAAGGATCTTAGTACTGTTACATATGCTATGGTATTGGATGATATATACCATTTAGATATCATCATATTTTCCTAGTCATATTTCGAGCAGGTTCTCCAATCAAGGTATCAACAATTGGTACATATTTGTTCAATTTTTTTAATGGAAAACAATGGTCCTACCAGTTCTTGATCCATTTGCATCATGAAATTACATAAAGGCCTGGGTGATCATATTTTGCAAGTAGGTTTATAAAAATATCATCAGAAAGATGATTGTGATGTTGTATTTAAACAAGGCATAAAGACACTGAAATTAGAAAGGCAGCACTAGCAACATTAGCCAGTGAGAAAAGCAATCAAATGGTGCTATGTTTGAACTTATGGCCAATTTATGGCTATCATGATTGTGTTATACTGTAATAACATATACACCACAAGCTTGAAAAGTGTTTACTATCAACAATTAAATCACCAAAACACTCACAGTACAAAATTCAAAATGTTAATAAGGTTCAACCTGTTTCCACAGTTCTTCAGCTTCCTTGGTGCGACCACGCATTTTAGCCCGATCAGAGATAGCAATGGCCCAATTGTAATATGCCTAATGAAGTAAGAATGATTTATCAAAGCATGGAAAGCTGGTAAGCAATCTGTATGAATCATATGCAAAGGTAAACATGTACAAAGAAATGTAGACTAAGAAATGCATAAGGCTGTCACCCATCTAAATATATGCTTGTTTTGAATTTAATAATACATTAAAACCAATGATGTACCATTAGCAGCACAGAACAACTCAAAAGCAACAAGTTACAATAGTAGGATAGGATACCATATATATAAGTTCAACTTGGACATCAGCCTGTGCAGACACGGGACCAAAAATTATATGACATTTTAGCAGCACAGAACAATTCAAAAGCAACAAATTATGCTAGTGGGATAAGATACTAAATAGATAAGTTCAACTTGGATGTTAACATGCACAGACAGAGAAGCTGAAGAGGAACTTAACCTGCATGATATGACATTGATTTTTCCAGATGATATAACCAAGTATACTAGAAGGAATGTAACCAGAACTAGCCGAACTGGGTGGTTTGAGCCGAACCGTTCTGGTTACAGATGGTTCCAGTCAAAAAGAACTACTCAGAATTAGGACGGTTCGGCCTTCTGATTCAGTGGATGGTGAACCGCTACCGGGTACCGAAAAACACAGTCAAACTTGGTATGTTGGCAACGTCAGTAGGGGCCTTCCAGTCCACCTAACCAAGACACCGCCAATTCGATATGGTATGCACCATACGAAACCACATCGGCCTAGTACCGATACAATACTGGTACCTGGTACAGTGGACCTTGACTGCAGCTATTAAATATTTTATTCTTCCCTTGGAAATTCTCATTCTAAAGAAAAGAATTTTCATAGGTAAAAACTCCTAAAGCTAAAGATAGATACAGACACAACCTTATAATAAAGAGTGGTAACATGGTTCATTAAAAGCATGAACAATCTCTCTTGGAAACAAGTGCATAGGCAAGTGCAAGCAAAGATATCCTCCAATATTAGGGGTCATCCCATTTCAAACTTTTTCTACATCTTCTACTTAAAGGCCACCCGATTATCTGTCAGAGTAGTCAATCATAAGTTTTCTCCAAGTTGACGAGACACATGCACATTCGTTTCTTCTCACAAGTCTTTCCATTACTTTCCTAGCACATGATGTTGCTAACAGAGTATGTATGAGAAAGCATGGTCTGAGTCGCTCATGAACTTAAATATAATGACCTTAAGCTGCCAGAGATATGTGCAGGCTTTCGATGTTATACATGTTATCATGGTGTATATATGTCTGTCTGTATACTTATACAGGGACAGCTTTAATATTCTTTTACTTTCTAAATGACCATAAATATATGAAAGTCCAATGGTGCAAAATGGAGTTCCAGTTTACGACCGACGGTAAATACATTTTTATTGCAACAAAACCTTGAATCAGTAGAAAAAGACAACATTTTCAAGAAACTTGAATATATAATCTGAAATTGATGTCAGACGAATTTGTTGAAATGGCACTAGAATAAAGTGGACTGAGAAACTTACATCATGAAGTGTACGGCAGAGCTTTGTAGCTTCTTCATACTTTTTACAAGCTTCCTCAAGTAAAGCATCTTTAGACGGAGAACTAGAATCTGGATCAACATTGTCTGCGCTCTCCTGCATTGATATAAAATGACAAATAAAGTTTAGTTTCAAATTACATTTATTTCAAGAAATAAGAATGCATTCATAATTTATATTCTAATTTTGGCAATTGCTAATAACAATAATCACAATAACAATAAAGCTAAGTAACCTAGGGGTTGTGATGTAGAGTCAATGGTGCAGAGATATGCTCAGAGACATCCTGCA
The DNA here is from genome assembly GCA_900491605.1 of Calamus simplicifolius. Taxonomy (NCBI): domain Eukaryota; kingdom Viridiplantae; phylum Streptophyta; class Magnoliopsida; order Arecales; family Arecaceae; genus Calamus; species Calamus simplicifolius. Next base: position 124,613 of record UESW01004801.1, on the reverse strand, counting down.
CATCCCATTTTAATATATAATAACTTTATAATAGTTGCCAGTAACGGGTATGCTATCCATTCATTTTTCATATTTTATTAGCAATAAGGTGTGGAATATTCAATATTAAAAAACTAGTGATTTATATGACAATAGAAATTTGTACTTGCCAATAATTTCACTGAAGCCTGTAAACAATATTATTGAAACCAAAATTCCTTCTATGAAGAAGCAAAACTGCACTGAATATGCACAATGTTATTGAAACCAAAATTCCTCCTATGAAGAAGCAAAACTGCACCAGAAGACACAGCCTTGCCCCCTTGTGTCAAACTGATAGGGAATCCTTATGTTAAATGGACAGGTTTTCAAAGCCAAAGAACAAAGAATGAAGGTTCATCAATGGAAAACCACTGAGTAAAAAAGAAGCAAAGAACATACGAATGGTGTAACTGGGCTTGCCCATTCATTTGTTGGTATCTTGGGTATGGCTGATTCAAATGATCATCAATTTATTAGTATCTTAATATTCAAATTTCTTAGGTTATTATAATTTAATTACCTAACTTAACTTTGCCATCCACTAGCAAAAAAAAAAAAAAATTCCAAACTTAGAGCAGTCTGATCTGAAGATCATATAGCTCAGCAGTTGTTAGTAAAAGGAAGCTTAAAATTAGGCATCTTGCAGTGGGTATTATATAATATTCAATACAAGAGTTTCCTGAAGAAAAACTCACCTGATCACCTCATGAGTGAATGACCCGAAGAGATCTTGAGGAATCCATTAGATTATATAATGAAATTGGGAGAGAAATGATTTGAACGATTGAATAGCAAAATAAGGGTATGCTCATGAACCAGAACCAGTCACTGGTGGCTCGGTTTGCTGATGCTTATTTTATCTATCATAAGATACATATTCTAATTTTAGTTGAACATGAAAATTATGCATTCAAGCTTGCATCCTAATATTCACTTAACTTCAATGCCTTAAAACACTAAAACAGTATGGCATCTGCTAATATATAGTGCGAGTAGTTACATGTCCCAACAAACCTATTTAGCATGTCATAGGCAAGTAGATTGTTAAATGGACTAACATGGGACAAGGCTTAATGGTTATGGTTATGTTGATGCATGTAAGAAGAACGTGTGTGCATGTGCATCATGCCATTTCCTATCACATGATATTTAAAAATACCTTCAAATACAATAAATGGACCCTATAAACACTACTAGCATTACACATTATCATTTACTATTGAAACTTATAAGTACTGCAAATGGAGAATTTAAGCAGCCAGAAGTTCAGAACAACACCTGGAGCACCAGTGCCCAATTGTAAAATGCATCATGGTCTTCTGGGTTTCTCTCAATGGCATTAGCATACCTACCAAAAACGGGATAGGTGAGAAACTCACTTCAAGCATCAAAATGGACATCCCATTTAAAACAAGACACACTGCTCTTTAAAGTTAGGTAGCGTTAGACCATGGTGATAATGAAACTTAGAAGGACACAAATAGAGGAATCCCTTTTGATGGGCACTAGATGCTAGATCTTCAACAACATAATGATAGCATAATAATAAAATATACCTTTTAGCAGCAAAAGCAAGAATTCGCTGGCGAGAGTGACCTTCCTCATCCACCCCAGTGACATTATTGATCAAGTCCATGGCAACATCATTCTGGCCTATATAATGTTGTTGCAAGCCATCATGGCTGAAATGTAATGAGAATGGAAATTATCAGAAAACTGTAAAATATCACCCTTTCCTGAGGGATTTTTTCAGAAAAAAGAAGTGGCTTCTTTTTCAGGGAAGTAATAAGACGCAGTATATGAGGCAAACAAACCTCTAATTTTCCTCCATAGTAAGAGAAAAAGAATATAATAAATCTCTAAGACCATGAACACATGTGAGTGAACATGATGTGAACCCCCACCCCACCCAAAGAGAGAGAGAGAGAGAGAGAGAGAGAGAGAGAGAGAGAGAGAGAGAGAGAGAGAGTCATTTAGCAAGGCCACCATGAAAGGTACACAACTGTCATGGAAATTGCAATTAAGGAGGATGCATGTTTCCACACGTAATAATGACAATAATACAAGAAATTTTTAACAGAAAGTTGACAGATAAAGAACTAAAAACAAATGGATATACATAGTTTATTAACAAACAAGTGCTCCCCAGGGAAATACAATAGCTCAAACACCCCTAACCCGATTGCACTGATAAACTCACTTAACATGGGATGTGGTCACTAGAGATTTGGTCATTGATGATAGTAACGCAATCGATTGATGATAGTTATGCAATCGATGTTATCTATAGATCATTTATCAAGAAGATGGCCTTGTATGAAAGAAAAATATTTAACTATTACCTGATACATGTGGTTTGATAGAAGATTGTTTGTCAAAAGCAGAACCTGAAAGGCTAGGGAAGAAGGTCTGTCTTTTTCTAATAGTTTCTAATGCTTAGCGGATGACTCAAGAATGGTTCACATGCATCTCCCCTTCGCTGGTATGAAAGCCATGACGACTTAAGAATGGCTCACATGTATCTCCCTTTCACTAGTATGAAAGCCATTATGAGCTGAATCTCTATGATTTATGATACGTTTGCATCCCTAACAGTATGGTGCATCTTGATGGATCAGTCTTTCATACAAGGCATGCATAAACAGTTGGTAAGTAAATAAGTAGACACTTGAAAGGGTCAAGAATCTTGATGCAAAAGCTAAGGATATTCAAACAACTGATGAAGATATCCCCACAGTCTCCATGCATGCAGTCACTAGACTTCATCCACCCTGAGTTATAAATTAAAGAAGAATGCCAACTAATTGACAGAAAATGAAATTAGAAGTCAATGAATGATAACGAACCGTTTCCACTAGTAGCGATTAAACCAGCAAAGCTGATCGTTGAAACTTTAAGTAAAGTTCCTAGTCAAATATAATGAATCAAGAATCAACACTTTTTCCTTCTATTTATGGGCACTATTCATCACCCAGCATAAAAGTTGACCTCGATATTGCCCAACCCAGAACCAAATTGATCATTTTTGCAAAGATCACCAGCTAAATTTCATGTGGGCTGCAATGGCCATGAACATCAATTCAGTGCTTGATCATCCATGATTATCCCAAAAAAAAAAAAAAGCAAATTATATCCACAAGATCTACCTTTCCGAGCTTAACAAGCTAAAAAAGCGAGTGAGAAATGTGAAGAAGAGCAACCTGTATGAAGAGCTCGTCGCAACGCTGTCTCCCCTTGCATCCCCGCCACTGGATCCAGATCTCTCTTTCCCCCCCGCCTCCTTCTCCTCCTCCGTCAGCTCATTTAGAAGCTCCCTCATCGTAAACGTCCGGCTCCCCTCGCCGTTCAAGGGCTGGGCTTTGCCGGCCGACGGGGGCTCTTTTGCCCCTCCTTGCGACGCGATTGCGCTCTCCTTGGCCTCCCCTCGGGCTCAATCCCGCTCTCCTTGGGTTCCAACTCGGTTCCGTTCGGGAGCTCCGGAGCCTCGCCGGGCTTGGGAGCGGTCTCCTCCATCGCCAAGATCGAAGAATTAGGGTTTCCCTCCATGGATCAGAGGAGGAAGATCTAGCTGCAGCGAGGAGAATAAAGATTTCTTTTCTACCCTTTTTAAAGTTTCTCTTGCGTATCCTCGTACTAGAGAGACGACGCGATGCTCGGCATCGCGGGGAGCGGAGAAGTGCGGGTTTATATTGGGATTATAATAATCGGCTAATGGCCTCAGGGAGAAGCGAACCAGCTGATTCTAGGCGTCCGAGATGGACTCGTCGGACTTTGATTTTGGGCCGGACTCCAGAAATGGGTTCTAGGCCCAATAACCCGGCTTAGATATGACAAAGGTATGCTGTCAAAGGACACGTGGATGCAAGTGTGCACGTACGGGTACGAGTCCGACATGCATGAACTTTAATAAGAGAAAAATATTGGGTAGAATGGTTGAGATCTACATTGTATTAATTTTGTATATCGATGTAATATTTGATTTGCTTTAATATTTTTCTTAGGCCTCATTCTTTAAAACGTCAAACTTACTTTAAGAACGCAGCACTTGGTTTTCGTAAATATTTTAAATTTTATTTTCTAAAAATTTTATTTTTAAAACATTTTTAATTTTCTTTAATCTAAATATATATATATTAGTAAGTAAAAATAAGAATTATTTTTATTTGTATGTTCATTATAAATGATATCTTTGGAAAGAATAGGCAAAAAATAAAAATAAAGAAAATGCCATCAACTCAAATATTTTCAAATTTTTGGATCTTTATTTTTTATTTTCTATAATGAAAATATATTTAAATTATTTTAATTTTCCATAGTTTTGGAGCTATATTTTTTAGAAATTTATTTTTATTTTTATTAATTAAATATATTTTTCAAATATTTTTATTTTCTATAAATATAAAAATAGAAAATAGGATTAGTTTCATGGATTAAACACATCCTATATCTTTTCGGGAAAGTGTTGTTTATACAAAAAAATAATTCAGACTTCATCCTTTGGGTAAATTTTATAGGAAATTAGTTAACCTTTTATCGGTGAATTCACTTATATTCTTATGGTAAGCCAAATTTCTATATTTATGAAATGAAGGAAAGACTTATCCATCAAAGATATGGATGAGTTAATTTCTCGTAAACTAGGTAAGATGTCCTTTTTTTTATTCCTAAAATATTTCTATTTTTATCATGATTCTCACTCTTTTTATTTGTATAGTATTCTAACTAAGGAGCACCTGCATAATGTTCATCTAATTTTTGCTAAAAGATTAGTCCGTATCATTTAGTCTAGCAACTTTTTTTCATTTTGTATTCTTTTTTTATACCTTTAAATTTTTTATCTTTTCTTCTACGGACATCGTATTTTTTATTTTATTATAGCCTCTAATTATATAAGATGAAGAATAAAACTAAAAAAACAATTAATACCCCTTCACATGGTCTCTCTTTATCTCATTTTATCGTTTTTTAATATTACTTCTTTTTTTTTCTTTTTTGTTCTCTTGCCCTCTTGTTTTTCTTTTATTATAGCTTTTGATCACATTTGATAAAAAAAATGAAGTCAAGAAGATAATCTTTGCCCCTCCTCAACCCTCCGTTGTCATTTAGTGACATCTCAAATAAGCACATATAAAAATGCCGTACGGTCTTAAACTTTGTGCTTACCGATCTTTGCTTGGATCAGGAATGCGATTGATGTTTTATAAAGGAATGCTATGCTTTTATTCAATTAGAAAATAGTATCTAACAAAATTTATGTTGATTTTTAAATTAAAATTAATATAAATAATGTATATGTTAAAAGTATGAGTAAAAGTGCAATTTGATAAGAAAAAAATGGTATGATTAAAAACATTGTTTGATATAAAAACATTAAGCATCAATTATAAAAAGATGATTTATAATCAGTATGCGAAGTAGGGTCGGAAGCATAAAAGGATATCATAAGAAAAATGGATAAATCCTAGCAACTTATTGGAAAAAATATATAATATAAAAAAATGGATAGCAAATAGTAAAATCACTTTTAAATGCATAAAAGAATGTAGAAAAATTATTTTTCTATCCAAGTATAACTTAGATAAAATTTATCCAAAAAATAGATTCTTAAGTAACTTGGATGCCCAAAAAATTAAGTTACTTATTTTTTTATGCATTAAAAAGTAGCTATAGTATTCATTACCCATCTTCTTGTGTATAATGATATTTTGAAATAAGTTGCTAAAATTTATTTATTCTTTCCATGATATTCTAAGACCACATAACACCTCTTTGTATGCTTTTTTGTGACGGTACTGGAAGGCTGTCAGAGGCTGAAGAAAGATCGGCTAAGGGGTCAACCCCATTTTATCAACTACATTCTATATTAAATATGATCAAAGGCTGCAATGAAAGATAAAAAATTGGAATTGTGAGATAAAAGAGAAAAAATAATAATACATACTAATGGAGCCAGTTGACTCCATGGAGAATAAAAAAATTTTTGAACGGCCCCAAAGGCCGACGGCTCCAAGGCCGATGGCCCCAAAGGCCGACGGCTCCAAGATCGATGGCCCCAAAGACCGACGGCTCCAAGACCGACGGCTCCAAAGGCTGACACCTCCAAGACCGATGGCCCAAAGGCCGACGGCTCCAAGACCGACGGCCCCAAAGGTCGACACCTCCAAGACGACGGCCCCAAAGATCGACGGCCCCAAAGGCCGACACCTCCAAGATCGACGGCTCCAAGACCGACGGTCCCAAAGGCCGACGGCTCCAAGACCGACGGCCCCAAAGGCCGACACCTCCAAGACCGACGGCACCAAAGGCCGACGGCCCCCAAGGCCAACACCTCCAAGGCCGGCACTTCCCAGCCGGCCCCGACACCTTCCCAAGCGGCCCGGCAACTTCCTAGCCGGCCCCCTACGTCTCCAAGCTAGGCGGCCTCGGCACTTCCCAGTCGACCCCGGCACTCTCCTACTCGGCCCCGGCAACTCTAGTTCCGCCGAGTCGGCCAAGGCCATCCCCTGCCGGCCCGACTCGGCCCCGGCATCTCCAGTTCCACCGAGTCGGCCAAGGCCATCCCCGGCCAGCCCGACTCGGCCCCGGCGTCTCCAGTTCCACCGAGTCGGCCAAGGCCATCCCCGGCTAGCCCGACTCGGCCCCGGCAACTCCCAGTCGGCCCCGGCACTCTCCTAGCCGGCCCCTTACGTCTCCAAGCTAGTCGGTTCTGGCATCTTCCTAGCCGGCCCCTCTACTTCTCCAAGCGAGTCGGCCCCGACACTTCCCCGATTGGCCCGACTCGGCCCCGGCGTCTCCAGTTCCACCGAGTCGGCCAAGGCCATCCCCGGCCAGCCTGACTCGGCCCCGGCATCTCCAGTTCCGCTGAGTCGGCCAAGGCCATCCCCGACCGGCCCGACTCGGCCCCGGCGCCTCCAGTTCCGCCGAGTCGGCCAAGGCCATCCTTGCCAGCCCGACTCGGCCCCGGCGCCTCCTGTTCCTCCGAGTCGGCCAAGGCCACCCCTGGCCGGCCCGACTTGGCCTCGACGCCTCCAAGTCCGTCGATTCGGCCCCGCCCCGACACTGCTTTGCCAGCAGGATGGGCCCCAGCCATCTCGGGTCGACCCGGCTTGGCCCTGATAAGACGAGATTTCTCAGTTCCGCGAGATCAGCCCCAACGGTTAAGAAACTGCCTCTCTGACGCGTGCCGCCGACAGCGCCAGATCCAACAACTCAACAGCCCCGCCGGCTGATGGGACAGGACCCACTACCCAACAACTAATGGGACGTAACCCACCAACCAGCACAGATTCATGCAAGGGCTCAGCAGACGTTCTGACTTTACACAATCCCACGTGACCATGCCAGGGTCAACCCCTATAAAAAGGTGAATCCACCCAGTAAATAGGTATGCGTGATAACCCCCTAAAATCGCCATCTCAGCATCCAGGAAGGAATCCCTCCTCCCTGAGACCCCTCTTTCTACACTAAAAGGGGCTCTCTCGAGCCCCTCTTCAGTTGTGACCTCAGTCACTAACTTGGCCATCGGAGAGTCCCGCCGGAGACCCCCTTCGGTCCTGGGACTTCTTTGCAGGCAACCCGGCGAAGCGAGGATTCGAGAAGCACTTCCGTTCCCGACGTCCAGGAGAGGTGATTGAGCGTCATCAGATTGGCGCGCCAGAAAGGGGAGATGAGAAAAGGTAGCGAACGTTCTCCCTGAGCTACATCTTTCATCACCTCTCTTCTTCTAAAAGCCATGGTGGTGACTCGAGCCCAGGATGCCTCCGTCAGCTGCCCGGTGGGGCTTCCCCCGCCAGTTAGGCAGCAGGAGGCCAATCCTTCTGCAGCTGGCCCTCCGGTCACCTGCCCGCCGTCGGACGCCTCTGACCAAACAGCGGAGCATCTGGCGACCCTCTCCCAGCAGGTCCAAGCCCTCACCACCATGATCCACGGGCTCCAGCAACAGTCCATGGCCACTCAGCACCAAACCGCTCCCCCTGCCAGTCAGCAGTCGGCGAGAGGAGGTTCCCCTCAGCGGGAGGCTGGTCGGCGCGAGACCGGCCGACACCCGGCTTCCCTTAGGAAGCCTCGCTACGAGCCCCCCAAGCGGCCACGGTCCTCCGACCACGGCCCCGGCAAGATCAAGCTTTGAAAGTAGCAGTTCATGAACTGCAGAAGCAACACTCGGGGGCCACTCAGCAGCACCCCAAGCCTCTCACGTCGCCCACAATAGCTACACCAGTGGGCTAGCGATCCGCTCACTACAAAAGCTAAGTACACCGCACTTAAGACAGTTTTCTTTCATTAATACTTAAAAATGTCATGCAGGAAAGACCTACCTTGCATCAACATCTAAGGCCAACCTCGCTTTGGCATCAAAAAGCCCTGGGCCAGCCAGGCACAAGGACCGACCCCGCGTCGGCACCAAAGACCGATTCCGCATCGGCACCAAAGACCCGCGAAGGCAAACAGCTGCGAAAAAGCTAAGTATACTACACTTTGAGAAAAAAGTTTCTTTTCATTAGTGTCTGAATGCATTACAAGAAAACCAACAAAACAAACCATTCAAAAGGCTCTCGTCGGTTCTGCAATCAGAAGGTCACCCCCGGGCCGGCTGCGAAACCCCTGCGGCGGTTCAAGACCTATGGTTCCAGCGACCTCGAGTCACCCCTTGGGCCGGCCACGAAACCCCCGAGGCGGTTTCGGAGGAGCTCGACGGCATCGCGGCTAACGGGACACCACTCGGTCTGGCTATCATACGCCCCCAAGTCGGTTCAAGTCCCTAACAGCCCGTACCCGCTCGAGTCACCTCCCGGACCAGCACACAAGCACTTAAGGTGGTTCCGGAGGAGCTCAGTGGCATCGCGGCTAACGGATACCACTCGGCTTGGCTAGCATACGCCCACCGAGTCGGTTCAAATCCCTAACAGCCCGTACCCGCTCGAGTCACCTCCCGGACCAGCACGCAAACACCCAAGGCAGTTCCAAAGGAGATCGACGGCATCACGGCTAACGGGACACCACTCGGTCTGGTTAGCATACGCCCCCGAGTCAGTTCAAGTCCCTAACAGCCTGTACCCGCTCGAGTCACCTCCCGAACCAGCACATGAACACTCGAGGCAATTTTATTTTAGCCCCCGCGGCTCTATTTCTGCTTTGGCAATTTTATCTCAGCCTCATCGGCTTTATCTCTGCCTCAGCGGCATCATTGCAGCCTCAACGGCTTTATATCTGCCTCAGCGGCACCATTGCAGCCTCAATGGCTTTATCTCTGCCTCAGCAGTATCATTGCAGCCCCATCGGCTTTATCTCTGCCTCGGCGGCACCATTGCAGCCTCAACGGCCTTATCTTTGCCTCAGTGGCTAACTGACGAGCATCCCCCCAAAAATTAGCGTACGCTGCTTTCAGTAGCGGGCGTGAGGTAATCAATTTGCCTCCAAAAAATTTCTTGAAGTTCTACACTCCTTTCGCTTAGCTGATGCAGGGCACGCAAGCTCAAGGAGTGTGGGAGGCATTTGATGGAGCCAGTTGACCCCATGGAGAATAAAAAAAATTTTGGACGGCCCCAAAGGCCAACGGCTCCAAGGCCGACACCTCCAAGATCGACGGCCCCAAAGGCCGATGGCTCCAAGACCGACGGCCCCAAAGGCCGACACCTCCAAGACCGACGGCCCCAAAGGCCGACGACTCCAAGACCGACGGCCCCAAAGGCCGACGGCTCCAAGATCGACGGCCCCAAAGGCCGACGGCTCCAAGACCGACGGCCCCAAAGGTCGACAGCTCCAAGATCGACGGCACCAAAGGCCGACGGCTCCAAGACCGATGGCCCCAAAGGCTGACACCTCCAAGGCCGACGGCTCCAAGACCGACGGCTCCAAAGGCCGATGGCTCCAAGACCGACGGCCTTAAGATCGACGGCCCCAAAGGCCGACCCCTCCAAGACCGATGCCCCCAAAGGCCAACGGCTCCAAGACCGACGATCCCAAAGGCCGACGGCTCCAAGACTGATGGCCCCAAAGGCCGACACCTCTAAGACCGACGGCTCCAAGACCGATGACCCCAAAGGCCGATGGCTCCAAGACCGACGGCCCCAAAGGCCGACACCTCCAAGACCGACAGCCCCAAAGGCCGACGGCTCCAAGACCGACGGCCCCCAAGGCCGACACCTCCAAGGCCGGCACTTCCCAGCCGGCCCCGGCACCTTCCCAAGTGGCCCGGCAACTTCCTAGCCGGCCCCGGCACCTTCCCAAGCGGCCTAACTTCCTAGCCGGCACCCTACGTCTCCAAGCTATGCGGCCCCGGCACTTCCCAGTAGACCCCGGCACTCTCCTACTCGGCCTCGGCAACTCCAGTTCCGCCGAGTCGGCCAAGGCCATCCCCCGCCGGCCCGACTCGACCCCGGCGTCTCCAGTTCCACTGAGTCAGCCAAGGCCATCCCCGACCAGCCCGACTCAGCCCCGGCATCTCCAGTTCCACCGAGTCGGCCAAGGCCATCCCCGGCCAGCTCGACTCGGCCCCGACAACTTCCAGTTGGCCCCGACACTCTCCTAGCCGGCCCCTTACATCTCCAAGCTAGTCGGTCCCGACATCTTCCTAGCCGGACCCCCTACTTCTCCAAGCGAGTCGGCCCCGACACTTCCCCTGTCGGCCCGACTCGGCCCCGGCGTCTCCAGTTCCACCGAGTCGACCAAGGCCATCCCCAGCCAGCCCGACTCGGCCCGGCATCTCCAGTTCCACCGAGTCGGCCAAGGCCATCCCCGGCCAGCCCGACTCAGCCCCGGTGTCTCCAGTTCCACCGAGTCGGCCAAGGCCATCCCTGGCCGGCCCGACTCGGCCCCGGCGCCTCCAGTTCCGCCGAGTCAGCTAAGGCCATCCTTGCCAGCCCAACTCAGCCCCGGCGCCTCCTGTTCCTCTGAGTCGTCCAAGGCCACCCCTGGCCGGCCCGACTCGGGCCCGACGCCTCCAAGTCCATCGATTCGGCCCCGCTCTGGCACTGCCTTGCCAGTGGGATGGGCCCCAGCCATCTCGGGTTGACCCGGCTCGGTCCTGATAAGACGGGATTTCTCAGTTCCCACGAGATCAGCCCAACGGTTCAAGAAACCGCCTCTCTGACGCGCGCCGCCCGACAGCGCCAGATCCAATAACTCAACAGCCCTGCCGACTGATGGAACAGGACCCACTACCCAACAACTGATGGGACGTAACCCACCAACCAGCCCAGATTCATGCAAGGGCTCAGCAGACGTTCTGACTTTATGCAATCCCACGTGACCATGCTAGGATCAACCCCTATAAAAAGGTGAATCCATCCAGTAAACATGTATGCGCGATAACCCCCTAAAATCGTCATCTCAGCGTCCAGGAAGGAATCCCTCCTCCCTGAGACCCCTCTTTCTACACTAAAAGGGGCTCTCTCGAGCACCTCTTCAGCTGTGACCTCAGTCACTAACTTGACCGTCGGAGGGTCCCGCCGGAGACTCCTTCCGGTCCCGAGACTTCTTTGCAGGTAACCTGGCGAAGTGAGAATTCGAGAAGCACCTCCGTTCCCAACGTCCAGGAGAGGTGATTGAGCGTCATCACATACAAAACATGATAAGGGTAGAGTTTGTTGTGATGCTTGAGATCGTGTATGAGTGTGAAGGCTATTTTCTCTCTTCCATTATTTATCAAACATGATTGAAGGCTGTAATAAAAAAAATAAAAGAAGAAAAAAGAAAAATAATATTAAAAAATAATGAAGAAGATGGAAAGAAAAAAAAGAATATATTGGACTTGATAATATCTATTAACGCCAAATCATCGCTCTCGAACGTCGGCGAGCATCCAGTTATCTCCTCCAGCGAGCCCAGAATCCTTCGGCAAGCTTTTTGCACCTATGGGCATGCAAACAAGTTCCGAGGGCCAAAAATTTCGGTGGGGACCCTCCGAAGCTCAAGTTAGTGCTCTGGGCAATAGCTGTGAGCTTGAGGAAGCTCGAAAGAGAAAGAGAGAGAGGCTCAGAGAAGAGCTCTCTGTGAGCAAGAATGAGCGTTTAAGAGTGTGGTTGTGGTTACCTCGAGTTTGTTACCTGGTCGGGGGTCCCTTTTACCCATTTTATTGATGCTTAGAGTTTGTCTGGCTTGAGTGATTGAGGCTCCTTAATGATGACTTGTCAGAGCATTAATTGATGGCAGCAACAGTGGGGCTTACCCCCATGTGACGTGGACTGCAGGTCGTATCCCGTTAGAGTAGGTGGCTGCGGTGCTATTTTGGTTTGGACAGCTATCACAGGCTGCTACAGGGCATGGCTGACCGTTACGACGCTTGCTAGATGTGTCCCCTACGTGCTTGGCTTGGACGGTTGTTGCAGGAGATAGTGGACCACATGGTCGCCACAAACAGTTGGTGGGCCACGTGGTCGTGTCAGGCGGCTCGAGGTAGCTGGACATGAGGTCCGAGCCGAGGAGACACCGGGTCCGAGGCCGAGGCTGAAGTCCGAGGCCGGGGCGTCTGAGGCTGAGGCCGAAGGAAGGGGCCGACACTGAGTGGAAGTTGTTCCGAGTCCAGGGCCATACGAGGCCAAGGGTGGCTCGGGCGCTTGGGGCCGAGGCCGAGGGGAACAGGTCCGAGGCCGAGGCGGGAGCTCTTGACCGAGTGGAACAAATCCGAGGCTGAGGCCGAGGCTAAGGACCGAGGCTGACTGGAGCCGAGTGGAGCTCGGTGTTGGGAGTTAAGGCCGACTGGGATGAAGTGCCGGGGTAAGGCCGACCGGGGGCCGAGGCTGACTTGGATGACGTACCGGGGCGAGGCCGACTGGAACCGAGGCCGACTAAACGATGTGCTGGGGTGAGGCCAACTAGGGGCCGAGGCCGACTTGGATGACATGCCGGGGCGAGGCCAACTGGGGGCCGAGGCCGACTAGGGCCGAGGCAACCAGAGTTGAGGCCGAGGCTGAGGACCGAGGCCAACTTGGAGCCGAGGGGAGCTTGGTGCTGGGAGCTGAGGCCGAGGAGGGGAGCTCGGCAGCTGGAGGCCGAACAGAAGCTGGCTTCATGCGGGGAGAGAGAAAAGGTGGCGGACGGGGAAAGGCCGAGTTGCCAAGTCTGGATGTTGTCATTGTGGCCCATGTCCGAAGGGACCTTGAAGGCTGAAGCGGGGCTCCGTCAGTCTCCTTCAAGGTTCTCTAATGAAGTTGGATCATCCATATCATATGCCCTTTCGCCCCTGAGACGAAGCGGGCCCACCCTAGCAAGGCAAAAGGGGCGTCACCTTCCAAGTGGCTGATCCCCACCTGACTCCGGGTCTTCAACTTTTGATATGAAGTTTGGATGTGGGTCCTCGTCCACATGCCGTTGAGGCATAGAGCCAATTAGGCCGCAATGATGCCGCTCAGGCAGAGAGCCATTAAAGCTGCAATGATGCCGTTGTGGCAAAGGGAGCCGTTGAGGCTGTAATAATGCCGCCGAGGCAGAGATAAGCCGTTGAGGCTGAAATAAAATTGCCGAGGCAGAAATAGAGCCGCGGGGGCTGAAATAAAATTGCCTCGAGTGTTTGTATGCTGGTCCGGAAGGTGACTCGAGGGGTACAGGCTATTAGAGATTTGAACCAACTCGGGGTGTATGCTAGCTAGGCCGAGTGGTATCCGCTAGCCGCCATACCGTCGAGCTACTCCAAAACTGCCTCGGAGGTTTGTGTGCTGGTCTGGGAGGTGACTCGAGTGGGTACGGGCTGTTAGGGATTTGAACCGACTCGGGGCGTATGATAGCCAGGCCGAGTGGTATCCATTAGCCGCAATGCTGCTGAGCTCCTTTGGAATTGCCTCAAGTGTTTATGTGCTGGTCTGGGAGGTGACTCGAGTAGGTATGGGCTGTTAGGGATTTGAACCGACTCGAAGCATATGCTAGCCAGGCCGAGTGGTATTCGTTAGCCGCAATACCGTCGAGCTCCTCCGGAACCGCCTCGGGGGTTTCATGGCCAGCCCGAGGGATGACTCGAGATCGCTGGAACCATAGGTCTTGAACCGCCGCGGGGGTTTCGCGGCCGACCCGGGGGTGATCTGCTGATTGCAGGACCAACAAGAGCCTTTTGAATGGTTGGTTTTTTAGTTTTCCCATAATACATTTAGATACTAATGAAAAGAAACTTTTTTCTTAAAGTGTAGTGTACTTAGCTTTTTCGTAGCTGTTTGCCTTTGCGTCGCATTTGGTGTCGAGCTGACCTCGGGTTTGAATGTCGATGGTACATCGGGCTGAGTGCCGACCAAAGTCAGGCTGAGTGCCGATCGAAGTCGGGCTTGAGTGCCGATGGTACATGTCCGAGGCCGAGTGCCGAGGGGCTGAGGCATCCACCAGAAGAGAGGAGACGGGGCCGAGCGCCGTGGGAACTTGGTAACGAGGCCATACGAGGCCGAGAAGAAAAGCTGAGGCCGAGGGAACAGGTCCGAGGCCGAGCATGAGTTGAGGCCGAGTATGAGTTGTGGCCGAGGCCGTACGAGGCTGTTAGGGCAGCGGAGTGCCGAAGCTGTGCGAGACCGAGAGGATCTCGGCAACTTGCCTGGCCAAGGGGGCAGCGGAGTGCCGAGGCTGTACGAGGCCGAGGGGGCAGCAGAGTGTCAAAGCCGTGCGAGGCCGAGGGGATCTCGGCAACTTGCATGACCGAGGGGGCAGCGTAGTGTCGAAGCCGTACGAGGTCGAGGGGGCAGCGGAGTGCCGAGGCCGTACGAGGCCGAGGGGGCAGCAGAGTGCCGAGGGGAGCTCGGTGCTGGGAGCTAAGACTGGGGCCGAGTGGAAGAGCCGAGGGGAGCTTGGTGCTGGGAGCTAAGACCGGGGCCGAGTGGAAGAGCCGAGGCCGAGGCCATGCGAGGCTGAGGGGAGCTCGGTGCTGGGAGCTGAGGCCAAGGCCGAGTGGAAGAGTCGGGCGGGGGGGCTCGGCAGCTTCCGGAGGAGCTTGGGAGCGGATGCCCGTCAACTATGAGCTGGAGAGTTGGCTTCTCTCAGCTGTGAGTTGTCTTGGGGCTTCTTAATGGCTGAAAGTAACTAGCAATATGTTGCAATTGTGTAATTTAAACAAAGGTATTACCTGATTGGCCGTCCGGCCGCTAATACAGAGTTGAAGCCGTTGAGGCTGAAATGAAGCCGTTGAGGCTGTAACGAAGCCACTGAGGCAAAGTTGAAGCCGTCGAAAGCCTTTTGAACCCCAGAGGATGACCCGAGAGTCACTGGGATGGGACCATGCTTGGGAGCCTTTAATCCCGGAGGGTGACCTAAGAATTGAGAGCCGTCAGGTGCCTTTTTAACACCGAAGGGTGACCTGAGAGTTGAGAGTTGTCAGGTGCTTTTTAGCCCCGAAGGGTGACCTGAGGGTGCTTGGACTAGGCTTAGGTGCCTTTTAACACCGGAGGGTGACATGAGGGTGCTTGGACCAGGCTCAGATGCCTTTTTCTTTGCGCCAACGATCTTTGCTGCCGACGTTGGAGTCGTCTTTGGCCTTTGGTGCCGAGCTGGCCTCGGGCTTGAGTGCCGATGGTACATCGAGCTTTTTGGATCCGGTGGTACACCAGTCTTTGGTGCCAATGGTACATTAGTCTTGAAGTGCCGAGCTGGCCTCAGGCTTTTTGGAGCCAGTGGTACACCAATCTTCGGTGCCGATGGTACATCAAGCTTTCTGGATCCGATGGTACATCGGTCTTCGGTACCGATGGTACATCGGGCTTTCTGCATCCGATGGTACACCAGTCTTCGGTGCCGATGGTACATTGGACTTTTTGCATCCGGTGGTACATCGGTCTTCGATGCCGATGGTACATCAAGCTTTTTGCATCCAATGGTACACCGATCTTCGATGCCGATGGTACATCGGGCTTTTTGCATCCGATGGTACATCGGTCTTCGGTGCCGATGGTACATCGGGCTTTCTGGATCCGGTAGTACACCGGTCTTCGGTCCCAATGGTACATTGGTCTTGAAGTGCCGAGCTGGCCTCAGACTTTTTGGAGCCGGTGGTACACCGGTCTTCGGTGCCGATGGTGCATCAAACTTTTTGGATCCGATGGTACACCGGTCTTCGGTGCCAATGGTACATTGGTCTTTTGGATCCAGTGGTACACTAGTCTTCGGTACTGATGGTACATCGGGCTTTGGTGCTGAGCTTGAGTTGGGCTTGCCTGCATGATATTTTCAAGTATTAATAAAAGAAACTGTCTAAGTGCAGCGTACTTAGCTCTTGCGGCACCTCTATTTTCTTCTGCTAACTTAGGTACTTTTGTCCGCTGGTGGTCTGCCCCCCATGGAAAGTTGTTTGGAGGGGAGGTACCGCTACCCTTACTTGGGCCTTCCTTTGGGTCGCCGTACGTAGGAAAGAAGGCTGCTTGGGTGGCGAGTGGTGGCTCTGAGCTTTAAGTCACCGACTGGAGACAAGGATGACTGGGACCGAGGCCGGCTGGGACTGAGGTCAACTGGGGCTGAGGCCGACTGCTTCCTCTCCTTGTGGTGCCTTGTATAGACATCTTCACGCTTCCCTTGACTGGCAGCCAGTAGTCCTCTTCCGATGCGGAGCCCAAAAGTGGATGCCCATCAACTGTAAGTTGGAGAGTCGGTTTCTCCTGACTGTGAGTCAACTTTGGGTCTTCTTTTGTCATGAAATTTGGAGGTGGGCTTAGAGGCGCTCTTTGCTAATGAGCCTCAGAAATATAACAATGGTGAGTCTCCCGCTGGGTAAATCTCTCACCGGATGGATGGTGGATGGCTTGAGCAGCAAAGAGTGAGGGCGGTATGATGCTTTGCATGAATGGCCCAAGATAGTGGTGACGATGGAGCAGAGACCAGCCTCCTGCTGCTTGGCTCGTTGAGGGTGCCCCCAGCGTAATTGGTGAAAGCTTCCTGGATTCTTCTCGTCACCATCGTCACGATCTACCATTTTGATAAAAAAGGGATGAGGATCTGCAAACCAGCATCGCTGACCCCTTCTTTCTGGCACGCCAATCTGTTGACGCCAAATCACCGCCCTCGAACGTCGGCGAGCGTCCGATCATCTCCTCCAGCGAGCCCGGGATCCTCCGGGGAGCTTCTTGCGCATGTGGGCCTGCAAACAAGTCCCGAGGGCCAGAGATTCCGACGAGGACCCTCCAACGCTCAAGTGAGTACTCTGGGCAACAGCTGTGAGCTTGAGGAAGCTCGAAAGAGAAAGAGAGAGAGGCTTAGAGAAGAGCTCTCTGTGAGCAAGAATGAGCGTTTAGGAGTGTGGTTGTGGTTACCTCAAGTTTATTACCTGGTCGGGGTCCCTCTTACCCATTTTATAGATGCTTAGAGTTTGTCTGGCTTGAGTGGTTGAGGCTCCATAATAATGACTTGTCAGAGCATTAATTGATGGCAGCAACAGTGGGGCTTACCCCATGTAACGTGTCAGACTGCAGGCCATGTCCCGTCAGAGTAGGTGGCTGCTATGCTATTTTGGTTTGGACAGCTGTCACAGGTTGCTGCAGGGCATGGCCGACCATTACGGCGCTTGCCAGACGTGTCCCCTACGTGCTTGGCTTGGACGGTTGTTGCAGGAGATAGTGGACCACGTGGTCACCATAGACGGTTAGTGGGCCACGTGGTCGTGTCAGGCATCTCGAGGCAGCTGGACATGAGGTCCGAGCCGAGGGGACACCGGGTGCAAGGCCGAGGCTGAAGTCTGAGGCCGGGGCCGTCTGAGGCTGAGGCCGAAGGAAGGGGCCGACACCAAGTGGAAGTTGTTCCGAGGCCAGGGCTATACGAGGCCGAGGGTGGCTCGGGCGCTTGGTGCCGAGGCCGAGGGGAACAGGTCCGAGGCCGAGGCGGGAGCTCTTGGCCAAGTGGAGCAGGTCCGAGGCCGAGGCCGAGGCTGAGGACCGAGGCCGACTGGAGCCGAGGAGAGCTTGGTGTTAGGAGCCAAGGTCGAGGCCGAGGGGAGCTCGATGTTGGGAGCTGAGGCCGACTGGTGCCGAGGCCGACTGGGATGAAGTGCCGGGGCGAGGTCGACTGGGGGCCGAGGCCTACTTGGATGACGTGCCGGGGCAAGGCCGACTGGAGCCGAGGCCGGCTGGGGCCGACTGGAGCCGACTAGGATGACGTGCCAAGGCGAGGCCGACTTGGACGACGTGCCGGGGCGAGGCTGACTGGGGCCCAGGCCGATCGGAGTTGAGGCCGAGGTTGAGGACCGAGGCCGACTTGGAGCCGAGGGGAGCTTGGTGCTGGGAGCTGAGGCCGAGGTCGAGGGGAGCTCGGTGCTTGGAGATGAGGCCGAGGCCGAGGCCGAGGGGAGCTTGGCAGCTGGAGGCCGAACAGAAGCTGGCTCCATGCTGGGGAGAGAGAAAAGGTGGCTGATGGGGGAAGGCCGAGTTGCCAAGTCTAGATGCTGTCATTGTGACCCATGTCCGAAGGGACCTTGGAGGCCAAGAGGACCTCGGAGGCTGAAGCGGGGCTCCGTGAGTCTCCTTCACGGTTCTCTAACGGCGTTGGATCAGCCACATCAATATTTACTAGTCATTTAGTCAAAAATTAAATAGAGTTTATAGTAGAATAAGTTTTATTGTAGATAGAGAAAGTAAGTGTTAATTATAAGAATGGTAAAGATATTTTAGAAATAAAAAATCTTTTCTCAAGCTAATAGGAAATGAACATATCCATCTCGTCGGTGGACAAATTTTTTTTTCTCTTAATTTATGGATAAATAATGCCTATGAAAATTTTACTCATCCATTGATTACTTTAGCTATAATAAAAAAATGTGGATAAGTTAATTAATGCAAAAATTGACTAATTTTTTTATAAAATTTACTATTTGAAAATGAAGCCTTAGGTCGAAAGAGAGTAGATTCACTCACACTGTAATAATTGTCCAACTCTAAATTTGTGAAAGGCACCATCAGGTATCAATCTAGCAACCCTAATTGCTTGATAGAGAGGTATAATTATTAAAACAAGTTCAATTCTAAAATTAATTGAAAAAATATAAACAATCAGGTTGATTTTGGGCTAGGATAGGGGTGGCTTATTATTTAACATAAAATTTAAAAAAAAACTATTTAAATTAATTATAATTAATTAATTTAATATATTAGTAAATTCATTAAAATTATTAATAATTGATTATTTTATCTATACCATGATTTAGCTTTGGGTTTCATGCCATTATATATAACTAAAAATGTGAATACCATCAAAGTTGAGTTGCATATAATTTCTTACCTCACTCCAATTGCTTATATCCGAACACAATTGGGGAATGACAGCATGTCTTTCGATATTACATGCTAGAGGTGACACGTTATATATACAACACAACTTTAAAATTTAAATTTAGTAATATAAAATTTAAAAATATTTTTTACATTTTCTCATCTTATTATTATTAAAAATAAAAAATGTATATTTACATTTTAATTTTTATCTTCAAAATTTAAATTACTTCAGCATATACGCCTAGTTTATCATAAAATGTTAAGCATATGCAACACATAATACTCATTCATTGAAATAACAATGCGCTGTTGGAATGTAAATTATTTTTTTTAATACAAGCGGGTTATTACATTAGTCTAATGCGAGTCATCAGATAAGTTAGAAAATAAAATTTATTTAAGTATAATAGGATAGAGGCCTTTCTGCTTTCAACTTCAAAGCCTGAAATGATAGATCGCAAAAGCCGCAATCTAATCAATCATAGAATTAACTTCTGATAGATATGATAAATTTAAATACTATAAATATTTTTAAAAATAAATTAAATATTTTTAAACAAAAAGTTGATTAGAATATGATCATAATAATACTATTTGAGCCATCAACTGATAACAAAAGAATCTTTTTAAATAAAGAGAATATGAGCACGAAAATTTTGAATGGAAATGCATCTTCAACCTGTATAAAGCTCTGTTAAAGCCAGAAGTTCCAGACCTTCCGCGGCCAGCATTGCAATAAATGAGCCCAAAAGAAAAGTAAAAAGTCAACGCGACAAGGCTTCAGCATTTGTTTCGGTGACCGTCTCTGCCACGGTGGTGGGTTCATAAATTCGGCATATCGCATGATTCGCATGCATCACAGAGGATGGTGCCGTCCAAGTGGCACACTTCAACTGCCAACACGCACGGGATTTCTCTCTCTTTCGCTGCAATATTACTAAACAATAAGTTTACTAATTTGAGTATCGAAAAATTTTTATCAAGAATATCGATCCAAAAACTTCTTGTATATTTTTAAAGAAGAAAGATGACATTTTCATCCCATTTGAAGGTTCACTATAGATCTCAACATGCTCGACACTCATCATCAGTGATTTGTCCGCATCAGATTGGCGCGCCAGGTAGAAAAATTCGATCTATCTTTCCACCCTCGGTCGGCCATGAAATCTTAAGTCCTGACGGATTTTTTGATCGAGTGCACATGGAAAGAGGAGCAACCGGAAGAGCCCTCTGCAAACCCCTCGCCTTTCGGAACCAGAGATGATGAGTGGGTCCTTCATGTAGACGAAGCGTCAAATTCTCAAAGGAGCGGAGCAGGCCTCATCCTGGCCAACTCGGACGGAGTTGTAACCGAGTGCGCACTCCGCTTCCTCTTTCCAGCCATAAATAATCAAGCGAAATACAAAGCTCTGCTGTCTGGGATAAGATTAGCCCGAGAGCTTGGGGTAAATCGCCTTAGGGTGTTCACTGACTCCCAACTGGTCGCTGGTCAAATCGCGGGGGAGTATGAAGCAAGGGATCCCGTCATGTCCCGCTATTTAACTATGGTGCAGTCGCAAGCTTCTCTCTTAGCTTACTTTAATGTTAGCTACATCCCTCGAGGGGAGAATGCTAGAGCCGACGCTCTATCCCATCTTGCCACTTCAATTGATGTGATGCTGGGAAGAGCTTATGTAGAGCACCTGGAAGCCCCGAGTATTGACGTAATAAGAGAAACTCTGCCAGTTGAGCAGGAGCCTTCCTGGATGGACGCCTATGTCCGGTGCTTTATCAATGGTACCCTCCCGGAAGACCCTGCCGAGGCCAAGAAACTCAAAAGACGGGCCCCGAAGTTTTTCATAATGGAGGGAAAACTCTATCGAAGGTCGTTCTCATACCTGGTTCTCAGATGTGTTGGCCCCACTGAAGCAGATTATATCCTGCGGGAGATACACGAAGTGTTGACCCAATTGAGAATTTTGATGATTAACAAAACTAATTGAGTATAACATTTGATGTTACTAATGATTTTGAAGTTTTTCAGATTATAAGTCTAATTTATGATCAAAATCAAGAAGGAAAATCAAGTTCTGGTTCGAATCTAATGTCAAGGTAAGATTGCAGACATTAGAGTCGACACATGGAATCACAGAGCCGACTCCGGAAAATGGCACAGACTTAGAGTCGACTCCGGGACTGTGAGAGCCGACTCTATCAGAAACAACAGAACGTTGGATTTTTAGGCCACGACTTAGAGTCGACTCCCGGACTGTTAGAGTCGACTCCAGAAGAATTTTGTGTCGACCCCAGAAAAGTCAGAGACGACTCCAGATCGAGCGGATTAAATTATTTCGAGTTAGAGCCGACTCCAGAAAAGCCAGAGCCGACTCCAGAATGTCAGACATGGCTCCAGAACTATCAGAACGACTCTAAACTTTAACTTTATCGATTTTAATCCCAACGGCTATTGTTATTTATGGATCTAATCCTTTTTCACTTGCTTCTAACGGATAGTTTTGCACTATTTGTGGATTAATCGAATCTATAAAAAGAGGGGTGATTGCATCCCAAATAAAGAGAGAGAAAAAGATAAGAAAGAGGCAAAAAGAAAAGAATAGAGAAAATCCTTGAGATCCATCAGAAAAGAAAAGAGGGAAAACCTGTAAGGAAAGATCATACTCATTCCCCAAGAGAAGAGAAAGAGATTCCAAGCCTTCACTGTTCTATTTAGAAGAAATCTCAAAAGAAGGAAGAAGCCCTAGTTTTTCCAATCTTCTGAACCTCAAGAGCATATTCAAAGGAAGATCCATTCAAAGGAAGAGAAGGAAGAAGCCACCAAGATCTTCGAATCAGCTTTGGTTCCTAATCTCTATTTATTGTTTTATTATTGTATATTTGCTCATTGAAGGAGCAGTTTGCTTTTGTAAAATCCATATACTGTTTGCTGGGTCAATCTGGTGATTGATTCAGTTGAGGCTGTTAGCCTTGTGCAAGCATTTGCTTGTGGTTTTAGGTTTTTGCTGGTGAGCCTTGAAAACCAGCTGGGTTCGTTGTGCACCCGGGAAAACAACAAGTTTGAGTTGTGAGCTTGCAAAACAACTCTGCTGTAATCAGTTTGATTATAGTGTGGACCCAAGAGGTACTTGGGAGTGGACGTAGGTGTAGGTACACCGAACCACTATAAAATCTTTGTGTTTGCCGTGTTGTCTCTTTATCTTCAACTCTTCATTTATAGTTGCTTTGTTTTAAATCTGTAAATCTAAGTTTTTATTTCCGCTGGGGGTTTCCTTTAAAGAGTTTAATTTTTGAAAAACCCAATTCACCCCCCCTCTTGGGTTGCTATCTGGACCAACAATTGGTATCAGAGCTAGTGCTCATTTGATTTGATCTAACGATCAAGAGTCAAAGATCCACATGGCAACTCAAGCTGGTTCATCTTTTTCCGAAGGTCAATCTACTAATAGACCACCCTTATTTAATGGTTCAACTATGGTTATTGGAAAGCTAGAATGAAAATATTCATTCAAGCACTTGACTATGATCTATGGAGTATTATAGTCAATGGACCACACACACCCACTGCTAGAGTTAATGGCATGGAGATTCCTAAACCGGAAACGGAATGGGATGAACATGATAGAAAATTGGCACAACTCAATGCCAAAGCAATGAATGTCTTATACTGCTCATTAGATGCAAATGAATTCAATCGCATATCTATTTGCATTTCTGCTAAGGAAATCTGGGATAGACTTGAAGTTACCCATGAGGGAACAAATCAAGTCAAGGAATCCAAGATTAACATGCTAGTTCATAAATATGAATTGTTTAAAATGGATGCATGTGAATCTATTGCTAATATGTTTACAAGATTTACTGATATAGTTAATGGTTTAAAAAGTCTTGGTAAATCTTATAATAATTCTGATCTTGTGAGAAAGGTCTTGCGTTCCTTGCCTAGGACTTGGGAAGCTAAGGTGACAGCAATACAAGAAGCAAAGGATCTAAGTACACTACCCCTGGAAGAACTTTGGGATCCTTGATGACTCATGAGCTTCAAATCAAGCAACATGTTGATGAAGATGAGTCAAAGAAGAAAAGAAATATGGCTCTTAAGATTTCTGAATATATGGAAGAGCCTCATGAATCCGAGGATGAAAGTGATGATGAGGACATGGCACTCATCACAAGAAAATTTAAAAGATTCATGAAGAAGAAGAAGTTTGAAAAGAAAAAGCCCTTTGCAAGAAAAGATGAGGACAAGGGCAAAGAAAAGGAAGTTATTTGTTTTGATGCAAGAAGCCGGGTCACTTTAAATCTGAATGCCCTCAACTAAAGAAAGGCACCCGAAGGTTCAAAAAGAAGGCAATGATGGCCACATGGAGCGATTCGGAAAGTCAAGTTCCGAAGAAGAAGAAAAGAGTGAAATGGCCAATCTATGCTTCATGGCGGACAACGATGAGGTAAGTCCGAGTTTTCTTGATGACTTCACTTTTGATGAATTACATAGTGCTTTTTATGAATTAATGGATGATTTTGCAAACCTAAGTTCAAAGAACAAATTTGAAAACTCAATTGCAAAAACTATCATTAGAAAATGAAAAGCATGTTGTTGAAAAGAACTTTTAATAAAAGAAAAAGAAAGTTTGAAAAATGAAGTTGATAGACTTAAGCCTATAGTTGATAAATTTACACTAAGCTCTATCAAACTTAATATGATTTTGGAAAATCAAAAGGCTATTTTTGATAAAGCTGGATTAGGATATAATCCACTTAAAAAGCAAAAATCATTGAAAAATATTTTTGTACATGCTGAAAAATCATTAAACATTACTGTTTTAAATGTGGAACAAAGGACATAAATCATATATGTGTAAATCTTCACATAAAAAGAAAAAGATGATTTGGGTTCCCAAAGGAACAATTTTTAATGCTTCTAACCATGAAGGACCCAAGAAGGCTTGGGTACCTAAATTAAGACATAAATGTTTTGCAGGAGTGTCTTGCAGCCATCAGACTGAAAAGAAAATGGTACCTTGATAGTGGTTGCTCAAGACACATGACGGGTGACAAAGATCAATTCATCACCCTTGAATCAAAAAGAGGTGGAGTAGTTACTTTTGGTGATAATGGTCAAGGCCATATCATGGGCATTGGTAAGATTCAAATTACTCCATCTACTCATATTGATAATGTTTTATATGTTGATGGACTTAAAATAATCTAATAAGTATTAGCCAACTGTGTGACAAAGGTTTCAAGGTTCCTTTGAAGCTTCTGTTTGCACTGTTACTAATCCCATTGATAATAGCATTATTCTTGTTGGTAAACGCTATGGCAATGTGTACTTAATTGATTTGAGTAATTTATCTCCAAGTAATCATTGCTTAGTTGCTAATGCTAAAATGAATGAGATTGGTTGGCTGTGGCATCGTAGATTAGGTCATGCAAGCACACACCTAATTTCAAATTATTAAAATGGATTTAGTTAAAGGTATTCCTAGTCTAAATTTTGAAAATAATCAAATATGTGATGCATGTCAATTTGGAAAACAAACAAGAACTTCTTTTAAATCTAAGAATGTTGTTTCAACTACTAGGCCACTAGAGCTACTACACATGGACCTTTTTGGACCTACTAGAACCACAAGTCTAGGAGGAAAGAAATATGGTCTAGTGATAGTAGATGATTACTCTAGATTCACTTGGGTAATGTTTTTGGCTCACAAAGATGAGACTTTCTCAATATTCATGAAATTTGTTAAGAAAGTCACAATGAGAAAAACACTACCATAGTGTCTATTAGAAGTGATCATGGAACTGAATTTGAAAATCACTTATTTGAAAATTCTGTTTTGAAAAAGGCATACATCATAATTCTCTGCACCTAGAACCCACAACAAAATGGAGTTGTAGAAAGGAAGAATAGGACTTTAGAAGACATGGCCCGTACCATGCTATGTGAAAGCCAACTTCCAAAATATTTTTGGGCGGAAGCTATAAACACAGCATGTTACATCCTAAATAGAGCCCTAATTAGACCTATCCTTAAGAAAACTCCCTATGAACTTATGGATCAATAGGAAACCAAATTTAAGTTATTTTCATGCATTTGGTTGTAAATGTTTTATTCATAATAATGGTAAAATAACTTGGAAGTTTGATGCAAAGTCTGATGAAGGTATCTTCCTAGGATATTCTACATCTAGCAAAGCATATAGAGTATTTAATAAGAAAAGCTTAGTTGTTGAAGAATCCATTCATGTAGTGTTTGATGAGTCTTTAGCATCAAGTTCAGAAAAATTGATGATGAGGAAGATACAAACTTTGATTGAAAGAGATATTGAAAAATTAATGTATCTTCAGATCATGAACCTGAAGTTAAGGATGATGACTCACCTAAGGATGATGGTATTGATACTGTTCATAATGATAAGATCTACCTAGAGATTGGAGATATGCTTATAGTCATCCTAAGGACCTAATCATAGGTGATCCATCTCAAGGTGTAAGGACTAGATCATCAATGAGAATATCAATAATCATCTTGCATTTGTATCTCATATAGAACCTAAAACTATAGAAGAAGCTGAAAAGATTAATTGGATGTTAGCAATGCAAGAAGAATTAAACCAATTCACTAGAAATAAGTTTGGACCCTTAGTTGAAAGACCTAAAAATCACCCTATAATAGGATCTAAATGGGTTTTAGAAATAAATTAGATGAAAATGGCATAGTAATTAGAAACAAAGCTAGACTAGTTGCAAAAGGATATAATCAAGAAGAAGGTATAGATTTTGATGAAACTTTTGCACCTGTTGCTAGATTAGAAGCCATTAGGCTACTACTTGCATTTGCATGTCATATGAATTTCAACTTATTTCAAATGGATGTTAAAAGTGCATTTTAAATGGTTTTATAAATGAAGAAGTTTATGTTGAACAACCTCCTGGTTTTGAAGATCATGAATTTCAAATCACGTCTTCAAATTGCACAAAGCACTTTATGGTTTAAAGCAAGCACCTAGAGCTTGGTATGATAGATTAAGTAAATTTTAATTGAAAATGATTTTCTAGAGGAAATGTTGATAAAACATTGTTTTTAAAAAGAAAAGAAAGGATTTATTAATCGTTCAAATTTATGTTGATGACATTATATTTGGTGCTACTAACAATCTTCTTTGTCAAGAATTTGCTAAGTTAATGCAGGGAGAATTCGAGATGAGCATGATGGGAGAACTAAACTTCTTCCTTGGACTTCAAATCAAACAAGAGAAAGCAATTTTCATCAACCAAACAAAGTACAAAGGAAATACTCAAGAAATTTGGTATGGAATCTGCTAAACCTCTTGGTACGCCAATGAGTCCCTCATGCAAGCTGGACAAGGATGAAGAAGGTAAGAAGGTAGATCAGAAGCATTACGAGGTATGATTGGATCACTTCTTTATCTAACTGCAAGTAGGCCAGATATCATGTTTTCTGTCTGCTTATGTGCAAGATATCAATCTAATCCTAAGGAATCACATTTAATTGCTGTTAAAAGAATCTTTAGATACTTAAATGGAACAAAAAATGTAGGATTATGGTATTCTAGAGACTCAACCTTAAAATTGATTGCTTATTCTGATTCTGACTATGCTGGTTGTAAGTTAGATAGAAAGAGTACAAGTGGGGTATGCCAACTTTTAGGAAGTAACTTAATCTCTTGGTTTAGCAAGAAGCAAAATTCGGTTGCATTATCCACTGCTGAGGCAGAGTATGTTGCAGCTGGAAGTTGCTGTGCTCAAATCCTTTGGATTAAGCGACAACTTGAAGATTATGGTATCACACTTGATAAAATACCTATTAAATGTGATAATACTAGTGCTATCAATCTAACTAAAAATCCAATTCAACATTCAAGAACTAAACACATTGAAATTAGACATCACTTTATTAGAGAACATGTAACTAACAAAGATGTTTGTCTTGAATATGTTAATACTGAATGATCAATTAGCTGATATCTTTACCAAACCTTTGAGTGAAGAGATTTTGCTATCTTAGAGGAGAATTAGGAGTTTGTGATCCTTTAGAATAATTTTCTGAAACTCTAAGGACAACAACTATCTAGACTTCTATAATTTCTTGAAAATCCTCTATGTTCAATAAGGAAATTTATCTAGAAGTTGATTTATTGTTTCCCCAATTGTTAAGGAACACTTATCTAGAGTTTGATGATTAATTTGATCAGTTTCAGATCCTTGAAATTTTTTTCTCTGAAACTATTGTGGAGTCGACACCTTCAGTTTGTGGAGTCGACACCTTCTTATTTTGATGTTCTGTCTGGGCAATTAGAGCCGACTCTGGCTTCTGTAGAGCCGACTCTAATTCGGGCGCTGACAGATTCTCTGGTTCGGAGCCGACACCTCATTTTCGGGAGTCGACTCTAAGTGGAACTAGGTCAAAATAAAAAGGCGGAGTCGACCCCAAACGATTTCTATCGTCTCCTAAACCAAGCGTTCCAAACTTTCCAAACCCTCCAAATCCTCAAAACCTTGATTACTCATTCCAATCGAATCCAATGGCTCCCAAAAGGCGTGCTACCATTGGTGGTTCGACCGTTCCGACGAAGCGCCGTTCAAATCGGAGGCAACCTTCGTCATCTTCTTCATCTGCCACTCAAGATGACTCTCCACCCTCACCATCTTCTCCAAAAGTCGACCAATTAGCTGGTAAGGCCATTACAACCGGAAGGAAAGTTGATTTCAACTTCTTTATTTCGAGGGCTTTGCTATTGGGCGATTGTTGCAAGAAATGGGATGGGAGAAGGTCTGCTCTTTGGATATTCCTACCTACCCCGCCCTAGTAAGAGAGTTTTATAATGATTTAAGTAGAGGAGAGGGAGGATTAGTAAGTATTGTAAGAGGAACAAAGGTAGTCATCACAGCCGAATCTCTTGGTAATTTATTGGAAATGCCTACTGTTGGACTTATTGAATATCATCATGAAGATAGAGGAGGAGCACTATCAAGGATGTTAGGAAGAGAAGTTTCTGAGTTTGAGGAAATTTTAGCAAATCAACTTAATTTGGAACTCAGACTTTTCACAATATCTGTGGAAGGATTCTTTTTCCTAAAATCGGAAGGTTTGAGTATGTCTCGGAGCGAGACGTTCTATTAATGGACTGCATACTCACTGGTAGACCAGTAAATCTTGCTGAGATGATTGGCTATATGGCGGAGGCAGCTACTAAGAAGAGATCTACATTGCCATATGGTATGGTTTTAACTTTAGTTTTCAGAAGCCAAGGTGTGCTTATAATGGACAATGAGCCACTAAGAAAGTTAAGACATACAGATTACTATAGTGTCTCTACAATTCACCGAATGGGCTTTAGAAAAGAAAATGGAAACTGGATTAAAAGAGGACATGAGGCCAGAGCTGAGGAGGTTAGAGTTGAGGAAGTCAGAGGAGAAGACATTCCTGAACCATCTGCTGGACCATCTTCTGCTGGACCTTCTACTGGACCACCTGCTGGACCCTCAGAAGCTGGACCAAGCTCTCAACTTCCACATCAGTCAGCAATGGCATCAGAAAGATTTTCTGAGGAGCAAATTGGTCAGCTCAGGGCTTTACTTGCTGAGTATGATAGTGTAAGAACAAATGATATGTGTAAATTAAGAGAGGAGTTCAATCAATTAAAGGATGAGATTAATTCAAGACTTGACATGATTTCTTTTTCACTTAGCAATTCCGTCGAA
>UESW01004801.1:0-89433 GCA_900491605.1 Calamus simplicifolius | reverse complement strand
ATGTTTCTGAGAGAGATATTTTGTAATGGATGCTATAGTGACTGGAACCCATCAATCTTCCAAGCATGATATTATGGTACATTGCTGATTGTGGGAGAAGAGGAAATCCAGTCTACCCTATGGCATGATTCTTACTAAGATTTTTCAAAGCCAAGGGATTATTCGATAGTGAGCCAATGAGAAATTTAAGACACACTGATTACTATAGTTTGGCACTATTCATAGAATGGGATTTGTGAAAAGGATGGCATGGGAAAGGAAAGGATGAGAGATTGAGGCACCGGACCATCTGTTAGACATTCTTCGCCTGACCTCCGAGTTACAGCCCCTGCTCCCTCAGTCATCTTCTGGTTTCGGCAGCTCTTCTTGATGATCAATCTTTCTGAGTTTGAGAAAAGTTTATGCATCTTAAGAAACTTTATTCTTGATGATCGATTTCAAAGATTGAATCTACTATCTCTTCATCAGTCTTTAAGTGGTGACCTAAAGAATATTTTTGAAGAACTTAAAGACATCTGTGGAGATGGTGAGACTATGCAAAGTGCAATGCTGACTTCAAGACAAAATAAACTGCTTGTACTTTTGTAGATGAAAACTGAAGGATTATGTAAGATTCAAACTGATGGAATGAAAAACATTATAGATCATTAACTAGGATTGTAAGGACTCATTTTTGATTATAGATGCTTAGTCTTTTGTAATGAAGTTTTTATGTTTTACTTTTGAAATGATGTAATGAAAAGTCATTTTGAATGCTAGTTTGAATGAATGAATTCTCTATTTCCTTTTGTTCAATGAAATTTGAATGAATGTTTGATCCTTTTTGTTGATAACAAAAAAGGGGAGAGAATTTTATAGTTTTATGAATTGTTATGATTGTGATAAACAATGGGTTATTAATTATTTGAGTTTCATAGGGGGAGCTACCTCATTCAGGGGGAGCCCTAACTATGAAAATAAAATAAATTCTTTAATCAATCATGCATATACTCAATGTTTTTGTCATCATCAAAAAGGGGGAGATTGTTGAGAAATTTTGCCCCAATCTTATTGATTTTGATGATTACCAAAAGCCATGAGTATATTAAAAGATGCAATGTTATTTAATAATGAAATATTATTTAAATAAACAATGAGTATTAAGTATGACTTAATCAATTGAAAGTACTTCAAGCTCCATGTTTAAGCTTTCAAAAGATTTTATATTCATCTTTTCAATCAATGAGTTTTTGAAATCTTGAATTGATTTCTAAAACAAATTATCTAAGTCAAATTTATATTTCAAATTGAATTGGAATGAATTTCAAAGTCAATCAGAAAATTCTCTGATTTTTGATGAGCCGACTCAGAGAGTTTCCGAGTCGACCCCTGATTTCTCGAGCCGACTCCACTCGAGCCGACTCGCTCAGACCAGAGACTCATTTTTGAGTCTGAGTCGACTCTTTTCGCGAGTCGACCCCTTCATGAGTCGACCCCGACTTTCGGAGTCGACCCTGGAGACCCTTTTTTTTTCTGGTCGTCTCGAGCCGACTCGCCTAAAGTGGAGTCGACTCCAACAATCTGGGCGGATTTTTTGAATGCCACTCAGCGTCAACGGTAGATTTTTCAATAACGGCTATTTTTCTTTGTTTCTAACGGCTATATTTTTGCAGAATCTATAAATAGAGGAGCCGTTTTCAAAAATCCACAAATCAAAAGAGAGAAAAACAGAATTTGAAAAATCCTCAAATAGAGAGATTCAAAAGGAGTGAAATCAAAGTGAAAGACTTCATCTGCTCAAGTTCATCAATCCAAAAAGTCAGAAGAAAATCCAAGAGCATTCAAGGCAAATCAAGAGATTTTCATTCAAAGAAAGGGAAAAGCTCTCAACTCCAAAATTCAACGTGAAGAATCTGAGCTGAGGCCGATTCACACTTCAAAGGAGTTGAAGAAAAGAAGAAAAGCCCAAGCAACCAATCAAAAATCAGGCTTTTCTAAACCTTTTTTTTTTTATTTGTATATCTGCTCAAAGGAGCTTTTTGTTTAAAAACAATTTTATTATTTGTTTGCTAATTCAATCAGTGGATTGAATTAGTGGAGGTAGGTACCTCGTTCAAGCCGGAAGCTTGTGTTGGGTAGTTTGTGCTGTGCTGGTAAGCCCGTGTAAAACCAGCTGGGTTCGTTGTGATCCCGGAAAACAACAAGTTTGAGTTGTGAGCTTGTAAAACAACTCGGCTGTAATCAAGGAGATTATAGTGTGGACCCAAGTGATCTTGGGAGTGGACGTAGGTGTTGGATACACCGAACCACTATAAAATCTTTGTGTTTGCCGTGTCTAATTGTCTCTATCTCTATCTCTCTATTGTGTTTGTGCTTTGCTTATTGTTAATCCTTTCACTTCACATCTTTTAAATTTTAAAAGGCTTAATTTTTTAAGAACCCAATTCACCCCCCCCCTCTTGGGTTGCCATCTGGGCCAACAGCAGTCATTCCGATGGAGATAGGAGTCCCCAGTCCCCGGACAGAGTTATACCACGAAGAGAGCAACTCAAATCAGCTGCTGGCCGATTTAGATTTAGTAGAAGAGTTGCGAGACCAGGTGCAACTTCGCATGGTGGCCTTCCGTCAGCGAGCGGCCAAATACTACAATGCTCGAGTATGGTCCAAGACGTTCCGCCCTGGAGATCTCGTTCTGCGACGAGCTGAAGTATCAAAGCAACGGAGGACGGCAAGCTGGAAAAGAATGGGAAGGACCATATCGTGTCAAGGAGGTACTTCATCACGTGGCATACAAAATTGAAGAGCTAGACGGGAATCCGCTTCCTCGCACTTGAAACACCGACAATTTACGCCGGTATTATCAGTAATGTGCTAACTTCATTAATTTGAATCTACTCGACAGATTGCTGTTCAAAATGTTTGCATTGTTTTTGAGTGATCACGCTTTGCACCAAAGACCGGCTCCGCGTCGGCACCAAAGACTATTGGGAATTGTATCCTAAAGCCAATCATTTGATGATTGTGCTGATGTAAATTGTATATAAATTGATATATTAATAAAAGTTATTTGGCAGTTTATTCATTACAAGAACATCTTCTTAATACTCCTAAAAGTAATGAAGCCCTTAGGATCTTCCTCACGATAAAGGAGGATTTATCTTAGAAGGTCCTTAAAAGAGTTCGCGACCAAATGATATACTATGACAGGGCCATAGTACTATCAATTATAGGACGTTGTATATCATATTTGTTGGTTATCCTCTTAACCAAGGAGTATAGAGACACTGGTATGACATACAGGTGAAAGTGTAGGAGTACATTTCACCGAACGTGACTCATTTCTGGATACTCTGCTGTCAAGAGTTAATCCGAAAAGATATATGTATAAGTATCCTTCAGACCTGAAGATCACAACCAGTGGCTTACAAGCAACTCATTGTACTTAGGTGTCGGACCACCTGGATTTCTAATCCAGCTACGAAAGGTTACTGGGTGCAGTCAAGTGCTTGTGGTAGTTAGTTGTGGATCAAGATGGAATTTGACCTATCCCATTAAAAGGAGAAATGCTTGTGTTTCAATTTAGCAAGACCTTGGCCAAGGCACTTCATGTGAAAGTCACATGATCACTAAAGTTGAAATCACTTTATGGATTTGCTATTTAGAGTTGACAGGCTCTTAAGCCATCCTTAGCATTTGTGGTCAAGATGATGAATTATACGGTAACTGTTTCTTAGGGTTCTTGGAGTTTGCTCGGCAACTCTTCGACCTATCCGGACGTCGGGTTCCATTGCTAGATGGGCACATCGATTAGTATAGAAAGTTATTTTTATGCTACCGGCTTAGGTTCGAACCTAGAGAGTCACACGCATAGAAGTTTCCTAGGATGATCTATTTGCTGATCAATGATTGAGAATCGTATATGATTTAATTAATCAATTTGATTGATTGAATTATCTCAATTGGGTTAAGTACAATTGAATAAGATTCAATTTGGTTTAAGTCTATTAGAAGGACAAGTCAATTTCAAATATTGATTTGAAATTAGACTTGATTTGAATTTAAATAGATTCAGGACTAGCCAAATTTGATTTGGGCTTGGACCATGATCTATGTGGGTTAAGTCAAATAAATTCAGATCAGAACCCAAACCTCTCGAATATGGATATCATATGATGAGATGGCTAAAATCTTATCTCATGAGATAGAATTTAATGCATGGCATTTATTTACCGAACGTCGGATTTATCCCTCGTCTCTTTGGTTTTCTTCGAACGACGGAACTAAACCAAACGCCGCGACTCCTTGGTTTTCTCCGAACGTCGGAATTAAACCAAGCGCCGCGCCTTCGGCGTCTCTTCGCTTTTGCCAAATGACGGATTCTTAAATGTCAGAATTAAATGTCAAGGCTAAATCGAGACTATAAATAAAGGGCATTCCCTCACCAGAGAACACAGAACAAAAAATAGAACAACAATACACGATTTGTCATGGATTGTAATTCTAAATTATCGTGGATTGTAATTCTAAAATGTTAGAATAGAAAATCCTGGTGATTCTAGTGTTAGCGGAAGCCTGGTGGATCTTGGAGGAAGATTCAAGTGAGAGGATTCAAGATCAGCAAAGCTATTTTTCTGCGAGCTAGCACTCCCGAAAATCTGATCATTCGGGGCTTCGCGTGGATGATGCTAGAGGCCGGACGATTGAATGGCTGCAGAGCAATAAGGATTTACCTACTGTTCTTAAGGTAAGTGATTTGATCCCTAGATCTTAAGGCAGGCTTCAAGATAATAGTGTGACTAGTCATCTTGAAGATCAAGATATGATCTTGATGTTTTTATATGCATATTTTAGATCAAACGACCCTGAATATATAGGCAAAGATATGATCTTGATGCATATTAGATAGATTAATATGTAATATTTTAATTTCTGCAATGATAATAGTTATCAATTTTTAAAAATATGCATGCCTCGGAGACTATTTTTCCCTACAAAGACCGGCTTCGCATCGGCAATTAAGACCGGCTCCGCGTCGGCACCAAAGACCGGCTCCGCGTCGGCAACAAAGACCGGCTCCGCATCGGCACCAAAGATCGGCTCCACGTTGGCAACAAAGACCGGCTTCGTGTCAGCAATTAAGACCGGCTCCGCGTTGGCACCAAAGACCGGCTCCGCATCGGCAACAAAGACCGGCTTCGCGTCGGCAGTTAAGACCGGCTCCGCATCGGCACCAAAGACCGGCTCCGCGTTGGCAATTAAGCCTGGCCCCGCGTCGGCACTCAGGGACAGCGTGTCGGCGCACACAGTCCCATTCTACGTGATATGTCTAACGAGGTATTAGGCATTCCACAACTTCGCGTCGGCTCGAGTGGGGTTGTATACTGCCTACGGTTCAACTTTCGTCTCTGCAACTGAAGTCGATCCCGCATCAGTTTCCTAACAGAGAAATCGTGCTCTTCGGCTATTGGTTATTGGTCCGAGATAACTCACACAAGCAAAATTAATTATGACCAAAGACAAGTGTCGAGAATCGAAATATTAATTGATGGCTAAAAAGGTTACAAAATTGCCGATCTAAGTCAGACTTGGAGCAATACAATAAAAAAAAACTAAGGGTCATTTGGGGCTGGATCGTCATCTTCAGGGACTTCATCTGGCTCCAACCCTTCAATCCCCTCGAGGTCGTAGAGTTCCTGGATTTTTTCCTTGCAGTCCTGGAAGCTGGCCTTGTAAGCGAATGTCATCGATTCGGCTAATTCCTTACTAAAGGCTTTAGACTTCCTGAAATCCTCTACGGCCTCTGCAGCTCTCTTCTCCGCCTCGAAGGTTTTCCGCTCGGCCTCCGTGACCTTTTTATCGACCTCGACGACCTCCCTCTTGGCTTCGGTCACTGCCGCCTCCAAGTCGGCAATCTTGGCGTCGGACTGGTGGGCGACCTCTCTGGCTGCATCTATTTCAATGGAGGCGGAATGTAGTCAATTCTTCAAAATGCACATTTCTGATTCCGCTGCCTCCAGTCTCTTCTCGGCCATTCTTTGCTTCTCTTCGGCCGCCTGGGCGTTATCCAGCTCATTGGCCGCCCGACGCTGGGCAACTTCCAGCGCGTACTCAACCTTCTCAGCTCTTAGTCGGATGGCTTCGATTTTGCCCTTTAAAGTGGCCCGGGTATCATCTAAGGCCATCTCTGCCTTTTCTGCCCTAGCCTGGAGTGATAGCATCTCCTCCCACGACTGGTCAAGGGCAGCATCACTCAGGGTCCAAAGGTCCCTCATGGCAATTAGAGAGTTCAGTGCCTGGATGGAGTGTCAATGTTAAAAAAAAAAGAAAAGGACGAAAAGGATAATGGGGCAAGGCTCACCCAAAGATGTGCCACGGACACCTCGCGGAAGAAGGTGGCCCTCCCCTGATGCCGAAGAAACTCCTACACCTCTACCACAGATGCTTCATCCAATGCCCGCTCAGCCCAGCGGCTGTGGTTCGCTAAGAGTGATTGGAAGGAAGGGTCGACGCCCTTCCTTTCCACTGACACGGGGGCCGCGGGGGAGGATTCCGCCTCCGACTCTGCTGCCTTCGGCTCCTTGGCTGGTGGAGGCGCTTCGGTTGTTGCCCCTTTGGGGGGCATGGTAACTACTGGAATCGGCCTTATTGTTGCAAGGACCGGCTCCGAATCCATGGCTTCGGACGGGGGTGAAGGTGCTTTTGCGACCTGCTCTAGAGAAGGATCGAGCAGAATGATAGGAGAGGGAGCCGGAACTGAAGGTGATCCCCTTCCTCCTGCTTGGCTCCGCCCGACTTCCTCGCTGGCCTCAGCCCTCACAGTGTCTTTCCTGGTGGGCTCGTCGGCTAGGGCTCTGGCCGCCTCACGTACGCACAGGGGATTCACAACTCTGGCCCCTCCAGCGTCGGCCCCCCAGCGTCAGCCTTTCCAGCGTCGGCCTTCTTTAAAACCTTAGCGCGCAGGGGCTTCACAACTCTGGCCCCTCCAGCGTCGGCCCTCCCTGCATCGGCCCTACTTGTAATTTTGGCGACAGCCCTCCTTTCAGCGAGGGGCTCATTCCCCGTTGCCTTCCTCTTCTTGGTAACCGCCTGCCTGAGCTCGCACAGCGATGGCGTCATCCTTATAAAAACAGGAGATAAGTAAAAAAAGGGAGGGGAAGAAAGAAGGAAAAAGGTGAGTAATCAAGTGCTCACCACCAGAAGGGACTAGGCAGGCGAGACGAAGGTTCTCATCAACCAGAAGCTTATTGCATCGAGGGACATCGGCAATCAGAAGCTGCCCGAATGTCATTCGATCCCTTGGGAGGATAGAGGAATCCCTATTGGCGTCGATGTTGGGTGTCCCCCAGCTTCCCTTCACCCTTTCGATATCAGCAAAAAAGAACTTATCCTTCCACCCTTTAACGAAGGTAGGAATGTACAATTTAAGGATCCTAGTAGGTCTAGGAGTAAAGGACCACCAACCTGACTGTTTGCGAAGGGTATAGAAACTGCGGAATAAGGAGATACTAGCCTCTATGCCTTGAAGGTGACAGAGAACCAGAAAGCTAACGATGGTTCGGATCGAATTAGGAACTAGTTGGGAAGGTGTTAAGGAATATCGATCCAGAAGGTTAAGGATGAAAGGGTGGATAGGCAACCGAAATCCTGCCTTAAAGAAGGCTCCGTACAAGGCAACTCTTCCAGGACGGGAAGAAGTTACCCGGTCGTCAGGAGCGGGGTAGGATAGACGTAGGTTTGGCGGAAAACTGTACTTGGCCCTTAGGTTTACTATGTCTTGAGCAGACATAGTGGAAGCAGTCCCCTCAGGGGACTCCTTGACAGCGTCGGAGGGACCAGCAGCTGTCGGACAGCTCCGTGTGGAGGTCCGTCCGATGGTCAGATGACTCCCGGCTGTGGGGCATCTGACCGGCCGCCGCTCCGGCGAGGAGTGGTCGGAGGATGGGGTGGACCATTGGCTTGGTAAGGAAGCGGAAGGTTGAGAAGGAGTGGGGGAACGACCCCCGGAATCGAAAATAGAACAAGAGGGCGAGGAAGCCATGGAAACTAACCTAGAAAGCTTGAAGAAGCACAGGGGAGAGAACAGACACGGGAGGTGGACGGACGCTGGCAAACTCAGGGGAGGAAGCTATAACGTAAGAGAAGGGGGAATGGGAAGATAAGGACGGTTTTTTCTTTTTATAGCCCCATTTCAAATCATCCTGTGGCCGTCCGGTCTGGCCATGCGTCTACCTTCAAATGGAAGCCGCTTCGGTGGCCTACCGGCGCGAAAAACACGAAAAGCTCCACCAATAGAAAGATGGCGGTGGCCTTACTGCAATGATGATGCTCGCCTTTTTACGACTCATTACTCGAGGGAAATCTTCTCCAATCCCAATAGCCCAAACAGACGAAATGATGGTGCGAAAGTCAGCCGCCCAGTGGATATTAACACCCCTTTCGCTGGTGATTATACGTTCATTCATCTCAGGGGCGGGGAGGCATCTGATACGGCTGACCCTCTCCTCTGGGTGGTGTTATAACCTTTTGCGCGATTTTCAGAAATAATGATGTGACAGCTAATCCCAGAAAGGGGATCTTGGCTCCGGCCTCTGATAAACGCATAAATAATTATCATTAAACCTATTAATTAATAATTTAACGTACCTATTTTTATTTAATATTTTAATATTTTATATAATATTTTTGATAAAACCTTATCAGTTTAAAGAGCTTGATTTTAGGGATTTAATGACGCAAACGGCACTCAAATCGGAGTTAAGATGAGCCCGGAATTGATTTTATAAGAATTTAGCACGGATTTTAAAGCGAAGTCGGCAAACCAAGTGCCGACTTCATCGTTTTCTCAGCTGATTCCTCTGTTTCCGCCGATTCTTCTCTAAATCCAATCTAATCGTTTCCTCCATTAATTAAGGAATAGATTAGATTGGAAGTTATAAAATTAGATGAATTAAATTCCTTTGAATGAATTTAAATTTTATTGATTATTTATCTAGATTTCTTTTGTTATTATCCTTGCTTCCGTTGCGTTGTCTCTGTTTTGAAACAGAAATCCTCGCCGCGTCAAACCCGCGTCTCGGCTTCTACAAATAGCAGCAGGGGGAGTCCAATGATCTGAGCCTGAGTTCGTGAGCAAGGGAGAGTTTGGAGCAGTGTTCATCCGTGGAGTTATTTGCTCGGTTTGGAGTTCGTAGGTTCCAACTCTGTTCCAGGCAAGGCTTTGTTCCGTTTGAAGACCCGGTTCCAGCCGTGGAGAATTCTTCCGTCGGAGCTCTGTTCGTGCCGTGTGAAAGAAGCCATCATCCAATTGTGCCGTGGAGGATTACAGAAGATCTGCTGTTCACGACCGGTTGTTCCTAAGAGCTTTGGATCATAGATTTATTTTATTGCTATTTATTGTTATGTTAGAAATTAAAACTCTTCTATTATAGATTTTAATATGCACTCTTAGATTTATTGAAATAAAATTTTTATTCATATTAAATTGTTATTAAATTTTATTTAAGTGAAAATAATTTAGACTGATTTATTCTTAAAAGAGACGGGCCGTGATCTACGGGTACGAGCCGTGCTCTAATAAGATAAATCATATCTTATTATTTTGCACTATTAATTATCTATTTAGTTATCTATTTAGTTAAATTTATAAAAATATTTCAAGATAAGCATTAAAGTCCCTGTGGAATCGATCCCTTACTCTCGCTATCCTAATAGTGAAATTAAGGTGTTTAAATCGTTGCGCTACGACACGCATCAGCCTCCAGCTCCGGCCTTTGGCCCCGGCCCCCATCTCTGGCCCTTGGCTCCGGCCTTTGACTCCGGCCTTCAGCTCCGGCCTTTGGCTTCAGCCTCCAGCGACGGCTCCGGCCTTTGGCTCCGGCCTCCAGCGATGGCCCGAACTTTGGCTCCGGCCTCTGGCTCCGGCCTCCAGCGACAGCTCGGGCCTTTGGCTCCGGCCTCCAGCGACGGCTCCGGCCTTTGGCTCCGACCTCCAGCGACGGCTTCGGCTCCGGCCTTTGGCTCCGGCCTCCAGCGACGGCTCCAGCCTTTGGCTCTGGCTCTAACTTGGTGCCTTTTCTGCATACACAATGACCCGCCTCAGGTAACAGAACCCGAGATTCGAGATCTGTTACCATATACCTCGCTTACCGAAATCACGAGCAAGTGCCAGCATGCCTGGCAGTTACCGCCACAAGCGGCCCCCATTCAGCAACGGCTTAACCACTTGTCGCTCGAAGAAGCTTATCCTAACGAGGAAGATTTGATGGTTCGAAAAAGGACAAAAAGAAAGGAACCTCCCAGACAGGTACAAAAGGACCATGAGCTTAATAGAAAAGGGGATCTCTCTCTCACTACGACACTACTAAGCGACAAGTTTACTAACTTGAGCGTTGGAGGATCCTCGCCGAAAATACCGGCTTGGGAACTTCTTATAGGTTTTTAAAGAAGAAAGAAGACTTCTTCTTTCCATTTGAAGGTCCATCATAGATCTTAGTGTGTCTGATGCTCATCATCGGTAATTTATCCGCATCACCTTCCGTGGCCAGCATTGCAATAAATGAGCCCAAAAGAAAAGTAAAAAGTCAACGTGACAAGGCTTCAGCATTTGTTTCGGAGACCGTCTCTGCCACGGTGGTGGGTTCATAAATTCGGCATATCGCATGATTCGCATGCATCATGGTGGATGGTGCCGTCAAAAAATGGCACACTTCCACTACCAACACGCACGGGATTTCTTAAGGCTTTTATTAATTATTTTCATGGCAGCCATGGAAGCTGTTGTAATGCCCAAACTTAATGATCAACTTAATTATTTTTATTAATAAATTAAAAATTTTCATTAAAAATTTTAAATAAAAATTAATAAATAATAAATAAATTTAAATTACAAATATAATATTTTTAAATATTATAATTTCTTCTCCTTATATTATGACATTTTCAATACGTCATAAGCTAAATAAAATTTATTTGTGAGCTGAATCATTAGTAATGAAAAGATAGCTTCTCACTATAATGAAGCTCTATAAGACTATAACCGCTTCATAGCTTTTTTTTTCATTCATACTCATCAACTTCTGCATTCTTGAATTGGTTTTGGTATCTGATATGGATGATCATCCCCTCTAAGCGGTAACCTAACACCTTGCGCAATTTTCAGAGCCGAATGAATTAATAGCTTATTTCTGGCGACGACATCCTCACCTCGGCCTCTAGTTTCGACCTCGGACTCTAGCTTCGGCCTCTAGCTTTGGCCTCACACTTTAGCCCCGGCCTCTAGTTCCGGCCTCTAGCTTCGGCCTCAGACTCTAGCTCCGGCCTCTAGCTCCGGCCTCTAGCTTCGGCCTTGGACTCTAGCTCCGGACTCTAGCTCCGGCTTCTAGCTCCGGCCTCGAACTCTAGCTTCGGCTTCAATGTTGCACGACTCTAGCTCCGGACTCTAGCTCCGGCCTCTAGCTTCGGCCTCAGACTCTAGCTCCGACCTCTAGCTCCGGCCTCTAGCTTCGGCCTCGCACTTTAGCCCCGGCCTCTAGCTTCGGCCTCGGACTCTAGCTCCGGCCTCTAGCTTCGGCTTCAATGTTGCACAATTTCCACCAGTATAATGGAACTGGTCTCGAATACCATACCTAAGGATCTGGGACACTAACCGTCATATCTTCCTCATCCGTTTTACCGAGATCACGGGCACACCCTGCAGTTGCCGATATACACGACATCCATTCAGCAACGGCTCACCTGCCCGCCATTCACGGAGCTCATCCTAACAAAGCAGATTCGACGGTTCCCACGAAATGAGGTAAGCGTGACCCCCCGGACAGGTATAAGAAGAGGACCCGAGCTCAAAGTGGGGGGATCTCTCTCTCTTTTTTTTCAAGCTCTACTCATATACCACATTCCTGTTCTACAACCCACTGACTTGAGCATCGAAGGGTCCCCACCAGAACCACCGGTCCAGGACTTTTTGCATGCTCTCGAAGGAAGACGGTGACCTCTCTGCATTCTCGAAGGCCCGTAAGATCTCAGCTCACCCGGCACTCATCGCAAGTGATTTGGCAGCAACAGATTGGCGCGCCAGGTAGGGGGTAGCAGACAGACGTTCACCTTCATGCATCTGCAACCCCTCGATTTCTGCAAAGAAGAGGATGGTGATGACGTGAGCTCAGGAAGCTTCCACCAGTTATGCCGCGGAATGCCTCCTACGGGCTGAGCAATCAGAGGCCAACACCCATGTTCCGCCTCTTGCACCACCACCAGCTGGCCAGTCAAATCGGCTTGACGTCCTGGCTAGTCAGGTATAAGATATGATGACGGTGGTGCGAGGACTACAGGAACATTGCTTCGCCGCCATGCCTATGCCACCTCAACCCCCTCCGCCTCATAAGGAGGGTCATGGAGCCAGTCAGCTTCATCAGGACAGGACTCCTCCTGAGGCCTCCCATCACTAGCTCCCCAAACCTCTCCATCGGGAAGCCTCAAAGCGACAGCGGTCCCTCTCCCGCCATTCTGATCGTTCTCATAGGCGACGCAGTGAGAAGGAGCCACGGCGCGTGCACTCTGTACACCGGCGGGCCTCTTCATCATCATCTTCTGACTCTTCTAAAGGAGACTCGAGCAAGAAGGCCACTCATCGGGCCAAGCAACGGCTTGATGAGTATCATCACGATTGGAGGAACTCAGCCGTCGGATTGCCAACCCAACCGTGGTGGACTACGACCACTGTCCCCCACTTTCTCGGCGCATCATGGAGGAGCCAATCCCACTCCGGTTCCGTCTTCCTCAACTGGACCCATACGATAGCACGATGGACCCTCTGGACCACTTGGAGAGCTACAAGGTCCTCATGCAGGTCCAGGGGGCGACAGACTCTCTCCTGTGTGTTGCCTTTTCAGCCACACTTCGGAAGACGGCGCGTGCATGGTACTCACGTCTGCCACCACGCAGCATCAACTCGTTCAAGCAACTCGAGTGATCTTTCCTGGCCCACTTTGACGCATGCCGGAAGATCCCTCGAGTCGCCGATAGCTTGTTCGCTTCCAACAAAGGAGCGGTGAGACTCTGAAGGACTTCGTGGCTCGGTTCAAGGAGGCTGCGCTCGAAGTCTATAACTTGGAAGATTCTGTAGCCACCCTAGCACTGAAGCGAGGACTTCGCCCATCTAGATTTGCGTATTCTCTGGATAAAAAGCCCCCCGCTCCTACACCGAGCTGCCAAGCCGGGTGCAGAAGTACATTCGCGCCGACGAAGCAGACTCTTCCAGAAGGGAGGCTGACAAGAGTTCCAGCAAGAAGTCAACGCCCGTGGAACCTGCTGGAGGACGGTCCAGAAAGCATGAGCCGTCTTGTCGCTCGGATAACGGCCCCAAACACTTGTTCCCAAGGAACATTTCACATCCCTCCTCGCTCCGATATCTCACATCTTATTAGAGATCAAGGAAGAGCCTTACTTTCGGTGCCCACCTCCTATGAAGTCAGGGGTCCCCACAGCAAGGAAGTCTACTGCCGATATCACAGAGACTATGGCCACGATACTGAAGATTGCCGCCAACTGAAACAAGCTATTGAGGAGCTTGTCCAGCAAGGCCATCTAGGCAAGTTCATTGCCGGGGGAACCCTACTACCGCGGGTCTGTCAGCACTTCCCGCGCAACAGATTGTCTTAGACAACGCCCCAACAGAGAAGATGGTGGCCATGATCTTCTAGGGGGCAGGCAGCGGTTCTAAAAGACAACGAGAGGAGGATGAAAATTCTATAATTCCCTTCTCCAAAAAAGACCTAGGGGGTAGTGAATAAAAATGATGATAGCGTCGTTGTTTCTATGACGATCGCCAAACATCCTGTAAAGCGGATTTTGGTTGATAGTGGAAGCTCAGTGAATGTTTTAAATTATGACGCTTGTGTTAGAATGAATTTACCTGCAAGTTCCCTTCTACCCGTCACCACTCCGTTGATGGGCTTCACTAGGGATTCAGTCCGGGTCGAAGGGAAATTACTCTCCCTGTTACAGCCGAAATCCCGCCACGCCAAAGCACGGTTCTCATGAACTTCCTGGTGGTGCGGGTCCCCTTGGCGTACAATGCTATTTTGGAGAGACCTAGCTTGAACTTGTTGGATGCTGCCATCTCCA
Source organism: Calamus simplicifolius (assembly GCA_900491605.1). NCBI lineage: Eukaryota > Viridiplantae > Streptophyta > Magnoliopsida > Arecales > Arecaceae > Calamus > Calamus simplicifolius. Next base: position 75,333 of record UESW01004801.1, on the reverse strand, counting down.
CCAAGAGGCTACTTGTGAAGTTCCCCACCAGCGAAGGAGTAGGAGAGATGAGGGGAGAGCAAAACCTGATACCACTCTGCTACCACCTAGCCCCCAATCCGCAAGAGACAGCATCGACAACTGCACCTGAACTGACCGACCCCCGAGACGTGGAGAAGAGAGGGGAGCCAGCCAAGAACCTCCTGACCTTCCCCTTGGGAGAAGACCCCATGAAGACCATCCAAGTCGGGGCATTGCTTCCGGAGGAGGCCCGCGATCAGCTCCTTGCTTTCTTGCATGCCAACTCGACGTCTTCGCATGGTCATCATCTGATATGCCAGGCATCCCTGAAGAGATAATCACTCATCAACTCAACCTCAAGCCAGAGTGTCGACCTGTCCGACAGAAGAAGAGAAGCTTCGCTCCAGATAGGCAGAAGGCTATCGACGAGGAAATCCGTAAGTTGACAGCTGTAGGCCATATTTGGGAGGTTCACTACCCGACTGGTTGGCTAACATCGTGATGGTCCGCAAGACCAACGGGAGCTAGAGGATGTGCGTAGAGTTCACCGACCTCAACAAAGCCTGCCCCAAGGACAACTTCCCATTGCCTCGGATCGACCAACTAGTGGACGCTACGTCCGGCCATGAGACCCTTAGTTTCATGGATGCTTTCTCTGGGTACAACCAAATCAGGATGAACCCGACGGACGAAAAAGCTACCTCTTTCATAACCGAGAAGGGGCTATACTGCTACAAGGTGATCGTCGTTCGGACTGAAGAACACGGGGGCCACTTACCAAAGGCTAATGAACAAAGTCTTTGAGGGCCAGATCGGACGCAACATGGAGGTATACGTGGATGACATGTTGACAAAAAGTGTCTGCGCCACCAGCCATATCGCCGACCTAACAAAGACCTTTAGTAACCTCCGCCAATGTCAGATGAGGCTGAACCCATGCAAATGTGCTTTTGGGGTGACGACCGGCAAATTTTTGGGTTTCATGGTGACCCAACGAGGGATCGAGGCGAACCCTGATAAAGTCCAAGCCATCCTGGACATGAGACCTCCCTCCAACAAGAAGGAAGTGCGACGTTTGACGGAAGGGTGGCAGCCTTGAGCCGTTTTTGTCCAGGTCCGCTGAGAGGTGCTTGCCTTTCTTCAAGGCGCTCCACAAAGTCAACGGATTCGAATGGACGAGGGAATGCCAGAAGGCCTTCGAGGCACTAAAAGAATTTCTATCCACCCCACCAATGCTATCCAAGCCAAAGGGTGGAGAAGAACTTCTTCTGTACCTCGCAGCTTCTCCCGAGGCTATCGGTTCCGTGCTGGTTTGCATGGACACTAACGGAACACAAAAGCTGGTGTACTACACCAGTAAGGTGCTTCACGACGTGGAGATCAGGTATTTGAGGATTGAGAAGATAATATTTGTATTGATCGTATCTGCCCAGCGCCTACGGCCCTATTTTCAAGCTCATCCGATTGTGGTAGTCACGGACCAACCACTCAAGATGATTCTCACTCGTCCAGACACTTCAGGCCGACTGGCGAAGTGGGCGCTTAAGCTGGGAGAATTTGACCTATCTTTTTGTTCCCGGTCGGCTATGAAATCCCAGGTTCTAGCAGATTTCTTGGTAAATGCACCTGGAGCGAGGAGCAACTAGAAGACTCCCATGCAAACCCCCCGACTCCTGGAGCTGGGGAGGATGAGTGGATCCTCCATGTGGACGGAGTGTCAAATTCCCAAGGGAGTGGAGCGGGCCTCATCCTGGCCAACCCGGACGGAGTTGTAACCGAGTGCGCCCTCCGCTTTCTCTTTCCAGCTACCAACAACCAGGTGGAGTATGAGGCCCTACTGTCGGGGATAAGATTGGCCCGAGAGCTCGGGGTGAAGCGCCTTAGAGCATTCATGACTCCCAGCTAGTTACTGGCCAAATCACTGGAGAATACGAGGCGCAGGATCCTACTATGTCCCGTTACTTGAGTATGGTGCAGTCACAAGCCTCTCCCTTAGCCTACTTCAGCGTCAGTTATATTCCTCGGAGGGAGAATGCCAGAGCTGATGCCCTGTCCCGACTTGCTACTCAGTCGACGGGACATTGGGAAGAACCTACGTGGAGCATCTGGAAGCCCCAAGCATGAAGCCGATGAGGAGATCCTACCGGTCGAGCAAGAGCCCTCATGGATGACGCTTACATCCGGTACCTAACTGACGGCACCCTTCTCGAGGACTCGATGGAGGCTAGGCTGCTCAAGAGGCGGCCCCAAAGTTTTTGATGATGGACGAAAAGCTCTACCGAAGATCATTCGTACCCGGTCCTAAATGCATTGGCCCCCCACGGAAGTGGACTACATCCTGCGAGAAATACATGAAGGCATATGCGGAAGTCATTGGGGGGCAGAGCTCTGGCGTACAAAGCCTTGCGACAAGGATACTACTGGCTAACAATGAGGGAGGATGCGTCCGAGCTCGTCAAGAAGTGTGATAGTTGCCAACGCCATGCCAATGTCCAATGCCAACCGACCTCTCAGTTGACCCCCCTGGCTGCACCATGGCCCTTCACCCAGTGGGGCATGGACATCCTGGGACCATTCCCTCCAGCTTTCGGTCAGCGCAAATTCCTGCTGGTGGCTATCGACCATTTCACCAAGTGGATCGAGGCCGAGGCACTCGCCAAGATTACCGAGGGCAAGGTAAGATCCTTCTTTTGGAAGTCTATAATATGCTGGTTCGGGTTGCCGCATACTCTCGTCACTGACAACGACCGACAGTTTGATAACACGGCCTTCCGGGAGTATTGCACCGAGCTAGGCATTCATCAGTGGTTCACCTCTGTGGGGCATCCCCAGACTAATGGTGCGGTCGAGGTGACCAACCGTATCATCCTCCAAGGACTTAGGGCCCGGTTAGATGACTGCAAAGGATGATGGGTGGAAGAACTCCCCAGTGTGCTGTGGGCCTACCACACAACGTCCCGGACCCCCATCGGAGAGACTCCTTTCAGCATGGTCTTTGGGTCCGAAGCTGTTATTCCTGTGGAGATAGGTGTCCCAAGCCCCCGTACGGAGTTGCACAGCGAGTGGGACAATCCAAATCAGCTGCGGGCCAACCTCAACATAGTAGAAGAGCTATGGGACCGAGCGCGACTCCAGATGGCGGCCTTCCGTCAGCGGGTGGTAGATACTACAATGCCCGAGTACGACCTAAGACGTTCCATCTCAGAGACCTAGTCCTTCGATGAGCCGAGATATAAAGCCGACGGAAGGAGGCAAGCTAGCGCCAAGATGGAAGGACCCTATCGAGTCATAGAGGTGCTTCATCATGGAGCATACAAAGTTGAGGAGCTAGACAGAAAGCCTCTACCCCGCATATGGAACGCAGACAACCTATGTGGTATTATCAGTAGTTTGTTAATTTCCTAACTTGAACCTGCCGTTGGAGTACTATTCAGAATATTTTCATTGACATATTTTTGAGTGATCCTGCTACAACCCGGCTCCACATCGGCACTCAAGCCCGGCTCCAGTCGGCACTCAAGCTCGGCTCCCGTCGGCACTCTAAGCCCGAGTCTCCAAGCTCAGCTCGCATCGGCACTCAAGCCTGAGTCTCCCCTCGGCACTCAAGCCCGGCTCCCGTTGGCACTCAAGCCCGGCTCGCATCGGCACTCTAAGCCCGAGTCTCCCCTCGGCACTCAAGCCTAGCTCCGCGTCGGCACTCAAGCCCGGCTCCGCGTCGGCACTCTAAGCCCGAGTCTCCCCTCGGCACTCAAGCCTAGCTCCGCGTCGGCACTCAAGCCCGGCTCCGCGTCGGCACTCTAAGCCCGAGTCTCCCCTCGGCACTCAAGCCCAGCTCCGCATTGGCACCCAAGCTCGACTCCGCGTCGGCACTTTATCTCGACACCGCATTGGTACCTTAATGCAATTCCGCATCGGCACTCTAAGCCCGAGTCTCCCCTCGGCACTCAAGCCCGGCTCCACGTCGGCACTCTAAGCCCGAGTCTTCCCTCGACACTCAAGCCCGGCTTTGCACCGGCACTCAAGCCCGCTCCGCATCGGCACTCAAGCCGAATCTCCTCTCGGCACTCTAAGCCTCCAAATGCGATTCCGCATCGGCACCTTGGCTCGACTCCGCATCGGTACCTTAACGCGATTCCGCATAGGCACATTAGCTCGACTCCGCATCGGTACCTTAACGATTCCGCGTCGCGTCTTAGCTGACTCCGCATCGTATTGGAAGTTTAACCCTTCGAAAGGCCCTCGCCCTCGTCTGTGTTGGCCTACCTATGCCTTGGCACCACCCGGCCTCTTGATGATAGCCCCTTAATCGACTTTGCGCCAGTGCTACCGTCGGCGTCGATAACCTGCAGCACGAGGTCATTTCTCAAGACCCCCAGGTCACACGAGTGGTTATTAGCTATGACCGCCTATGGCCTTGATAGCGGCCACTACGGCTTATTCATATCCACTCATCGATAGTTGCTCATGGTACAAATCAAGACGAGAATTGAGCAAGAAATTTTCATTGCTAAGGAAAGTTACAAAACTACCGATTAAATCGGACTTAATACAATATAAAAAACAAAAGAAACTAAGGTTGAGCCGGAGCTAAGTCGTCATCTTCGGGAACTTCGTCGGCTCCAGCTGTTCAATTCCTTCGAGGCGTAGAATTTGTGTATTTTCTCTTGCAGTCTTGGAAGCCGCAAATGCAGTTGATTCGGCCAGCTCCCTACTGACGGCTTTGGACTTCCTAAAGTCCTCTACGGCCTCGAGGGCTTTCTTCTCGGCCTCGGCGGCCTTCTCCTCAGCATTAGTAGCCCTCTTCTCAGCCTCGTCAACCTTCCTTTCGGCCTCGGTCACCGCTGCCTTCAGATGTGCTGCCTCGGCGTCTCGTTGGCGGGCGATTTCCTCAGCATTCTCGGCCCTTTCCTCGGCCACTTTGATCTCAATGTTGGCAGAGTGCAGCGCTGTAACAGGTAAACTTCTACTTCAGCGGCTTTCTGACTCTCTTCAGCCACCCTTTGCTTTTCTCTGCCACCTGAGCATTGTCAAGCTCATTGGCCCCGACGCTGAGCCACTTCAAGCGCCTCCTCCGCCTTCTCAGCCCATGCTAGGATACAAAGTGGGCAGCCTCGGTTTCAGCTTCGGCTTTTGCGCCCGGGTCATCTCCGCCCGGGCCTCCTCCAGGACTCCCTCGGCCCTCTCGCTCTAGCTCGAATCTCTCGAATTTCCTCCATAGATTGATCGAGAGCGGCCTCGGCCTGGGACCAAAGGCCCCTCATAGCGGTCATGGAATTCAATGCTTGATCAAATTGCTCAAATTAGATAAAGAAACAGTCACAAAAGCTCTGACAATGGGACAATACTTACCCAAAGATGTGCCACGGACGCCTCCCGAAAGAAAGTCGATCTCCCTTGGTGTCGAAGGAATCCATGCAACTCGGGCACCGAAGCTTGAGCCAATGTCTGCTCGGCCCAGCGGCTATGGCGTGTCAAATGGATTGAAATGAAAAATTGATGCCATCCCCCTCCACCGGCCTCATAGCTACAGACGAGGACTCAGCTCCCAACACTGCCTCCTCTGGCGCCTTTACTGGTGGAGACGCCTCAACAGCTACCCCTTGGGAAGATACGGTGGCCCCCGGAGTCGGCCTTATAGCTGAGTTGGTCGGTTCCGCTTCGATGACCATGTGTCATGGAGACGACTCTTTGGTCCCCTTCTCCGGAGGCGTATCAATTATATCAATAGGAGACGGATGCGACACTAGTAAGGGCGAATGAGGGAGATCTCTTTCCCCCACTTCGTTATGCCCTGATACCCCTCCAGCCTCGGCCCTTGCCGCCTCGCTTCCTAGGGCTCTGCCGGCTTCGGCCCTTTCCACCTCGCTTCCATTGGAGGCCTCAATTACCTTTGCCTTTCCCTCAGTCTCGCCCCTTTCAAAGGCCTCTCCGGCGGCCCTCCTGGCAGTCTTGGTGACGGCCCTCCATGCGGCAGGGGCCCCATCTGCCTTAACTTTCCTTTTCCTTGTGGCAGCCTGTCTTATCTCGCGAAGTGATGGAGCCATTTCGATGCCAATGAAAAGGAAAGAAGAGTGTTAAAAAAAAAAAAAAAAAAGAAGAAAAAGGAAGAGAGAAGAAAAGGGAAAGAGGAGGATAGAAAAAACAAGGTGAGCAATTGACCACTCACCGCTGGATGGAATAAGGTCGGCAAGATGAAGGTTCTCTTCGGTTAGGAGCTGGTTGCACTGAGGGATATTGGCAGTCAGAAGCTGCCCGAATGCCATTCGATCCCTCGGGAGTACAGAAGAGTCTCTGTTTGCGTCGGTGTTGGGTGTTCCCCAGATCCCACTCACCCCCTCAACGTCAGCAAAAAGAACCTATCTTTCCAACCTTTGATGGAGGTGGGAAGATATAGTCTAAGAATCCTAGTGGGTCTAGGAGCAAAGGACCACCACCCCGCTTGCTTGCGAAGAGTGTAGAAGCTACGGAACAAAGAGATGCTAGCTTCTATACCATAAAGGTGACAAAGTACCGTGAAGCCAACGATGGTTCGGATACAATTTGGGACTAACTATGCGGGTGCGAAGGAGTATCTATCTAAGAGGTTGAGGATGAAAGGATGGACGGGTAATCGAAGCCCCGCCTTAAAGAAAGCTCCATACAAAGCAACCCTCCCGGGACGAGAAGAAATTACCCTGTCGTTAGGAGTAGGATAGGATAGACGAATGTTAGGAGGAAATTATATTTGGCACTAAGGTTCAAGATGTTTTGGGCCGACATGGTAGAGGCAGCCCATTCAGGGGACTCCTGGGCAGTGGTAGACGGACCAGCGACGCCGGACGCGCCGGGGTGGGGCCCATCTGGCGGCTGGACGAATCCCAGCCGCGGGTCATCCGGTCGCTCGCCGCCGTTCCAATGGAGCATGGAGGACCAGCTAAGCTCCGGGAAGGGAAAGGCTGTGAAGGGACAGGAGAATAATCCCCAAGATTGGAAGAAGAACAGGAAGGTGAAGAAGCCATGACTAACCTGAAGAACTTGAACCGAGATTGAAGAAGAAAGCTCGGGAGATAAACGGAAATAGGAGATGAATGGGCTCTTGCAGACTCAAGGTGATAAAGTATAACGCAAGGAAAGGTAGGATAGGGACGATTTTCCTTTTTTATACCCCTGTTTTAAATCATCCTGCCGATGTCCGGTTTGGCCATATGTTCGCTTTCTATTGGAAACCGCTTTGGCAACCACTCGGCACGAGAAACACGAAAAACACCGCCAATAAGGAGATAGCGATGACCTCACTATAATGATGACGCCTACCTTTTTATAACCCCTCGCTCGAGGAAAATCTTACCTAATCCCAACAGCTTGAACGGACGAAATGATGGGCACGTAGATTAGCCACCTAGTGGATATTAGCACCCCTTTCGCTGGCAACTATACGCCCGCCCATCTCAGGGGTGGGGTGGCATCTGATGTGGCTGGTCACCCCTCTAAGCGGCAACCTAACACCTTGCGCAATTCCCGGAGCCGGATGAGTTAATAGCTCGTTTTTGGCGACATCCTCGCCTCGGCCTTTAGCTTCGGCCCCGGACTCTAGCTCCGGCCTCTAGCTCCGGCCTCTAGCTTCGGCCTCGCACTTTAGCCCCGGCCTCTAGTTCCGGCCTCTAGCTTCGGCCTCGGACTCTAGCTCCGGTCTCTAGCTCCGGCCTTGGACTCTAGCTCCGGACTCTAGCTCCGGCCTCTAGCTTCGGTCTCGGACTCTAGCTCCGGCCTCTAGCTTCGGCTTTAACGTTGCTACGGACTCTAGCTCCGGCCTCTAGCTTCAGCCTCGGACTCTAGCTCCGGCCTCTAGCTTCGGCCTCGCACTTTAGCCCGGCCTCTAGCTCCGGCCTCTAGCTTCGGCCTCGGACTCTAGCTCCGGCCTCGGACTCTAGCTCCGACCTCTAGCTTCGGCTTCAACGTTGCACAATTTCCACCAGTATAACGGAACTGGTCTCGAATACCGTACATAAGGATCTGGGACACTAACTGTCGCATATCTTCCTCATCCGTTTTACCGAGATCACGGGCATACCCTGCAGTTGCCGATATACACGGCATCCATTCAGCAACGGCTCACCTGCCCGCCATTCACGGAGCTCATCCTAACAAACAGATTGACGGTTCCCACGGAATGAGGTAAGCGTGACCCCCCGGACAGGTATAAGAAGAGGACCCGAGCTCAAAGCGGGGGATCTCTCTCTTTTTTTTCAAGCTCTACTCATATACCACATTCCTGTTCTACAACCCACTGACTTGAGCGTCGGAGGGTCTCCACCAGAACCACCGGTCGGGACTTTTTGCAGGCTCTTGAAGGAAGACGATGACCTCTTTGCATTCTCGAAGGCCCGTGAAGATCTCAGCTTACCCGGTGCTCAATCAATTTGTTAATCTAATTAATTTTATTAGTAGATCAAAACTAAGTAACTCATCAATTTGAGTAAAAATTGATGTGTAGCCAGTAAATCTGAGGTATGAGTACATAATATTTTTTTAATTTATTATAAAATTATTTTTTAATAATAAGCATTGATCTTCCAGGGGAGGGGTGGGTAATTGATTTTAATTGGAACCGTGTTAGTTGAGTTTCTTGACATCTGATAGCATATCAAGTTAACGGAATCGAAGTGGGAAATTGGAGCTGAGCGACCAAGGCCAGATTCTTGCACGCCTCGTTTTCTTCGCTTTTTTTATTTTTTTTTTTTCTGAAGATCAAGTCGTACGACGAGACTGTGAAATAACCTGCGACGGGTCATCAAGTATAAATTGAATTCCAACTCTGAATTCGATGGCACATTACAAGGAGGCGTCAGTGGAGGACAAAGGCGCCGTGGCCGCCCTGTGTGAACGAGAGCGGAGCCGTGCGACCACGGACTCAAAGATGACGCCATGACGCCACGCGATTCGCGTTCATGGGATCTTAAGCGAAAGCAGAACTTTCCATTCGGCCCCGTTGAGCAACACAATTATTACCATTGAGTGATCTTTAAAACATCAATGTATTGCCGATAATTTTGGATGACGATTATCCTATTCGATATCTTACTTTAGTATCGACCTACTATTATCGAGAAATTAGATCATCATCTAAGTATATGACCTGTTTAAAAAATTAAGAATATCAAGCCATTATCAAAGTAGCAATGTGCATCGAATTTTATGAATAATTTTACCCTCATATTTGACATTAAAAGAATAAAACCATTCTCAATACAATAAAAATTACAACCATCCCTCCCTCCCTCCCTCCCTCATTTATAAACAGCACATTCATTAAAATATATATTTTCTTATTTTTAATTAACAACATCTAGGAATTTATGGATTTATATTTATCTAGTTAGTAAGAACTGGTATATTAATCATATATATTGTATCCACAACTTATTCCAATCCGTCCACTCGAAAAAAATGCAGTCTGGTCCACCGAGGGATGTACCGTGCTCGAAACGCACGCTTTCTGGTCTTCCAAACTTTTTCAACCGTAGAGACTTATAAAGCTAGTGGATATGATCAAGCCTCGTTTTCCACGAATCACTATTCAATTTGAACAGCTGTTTTATGAATTATCTTTATATTTGATCCTTTTCGAAAGAAGAAAGCGCATATTGCTTGGGAGCTGGTTATGTTAAAGTAAATTTTGATGATTCTGTAATGGGTCGCATTGCTAGATCTGAATTTATTATCAGGGGCCTGAGGGTGAATGGCGGGCATGGTTCTCTTGATATTGGCAAGGCTGCATGGGCTGGTATAACCTAGCTGTTTTGATGATAATTATCTTTCTATAATTTGTATTTTAAATTTTCTCCTTCCCCCCCTCAAAAAAAAACTTACCATCCTTCTTCGAAAGAAGAAAGCGCATCGTGATTTTATTTTCAAATTTTATAATCACAGTGTGTTCATCGATCCAAATCGAATGATTTTAGTCTAGCCCAATAACATGGTCTTGTGATGAACGTCATGCATCAAGGTGTGATTGATTTGATCTCAACATCAATTAGATAATTTGTGTTTTAAGCCAAAGCAGGCAGCTCTCATGCTTAGAGGCTTATAATCGGACCATTTGTTGCAGGTCAACTAATGAGGCCCCTGGAACTCAGGTCCAGAGAAGGCGCAGACTTTGAGATGAGCTACAAGCAGGAGTACCCTCTCGAATGTTATATGTTATCGTCCAATTACCTTCTTTGAATATCAGGTAAGATCCAATACTCGGTATTTGGTGAGGATAGATCCGAGAGTCTTTCGATGCCTTCATCTCATATTGGGATTCTACAAAAAAAAAAAAAGTTTTCAAAAACCGATTGTTCCAACGAAGACGTTTCAACGCTCAAGCGAATAATCTAGAAAAATAGTAATGTATTTCTCTATGGAGTTAGTTAAACACTTGAAGAAGTTAACCATCTTCTCATTATGAGCAAAGATTTTTATACTTGGTTAGAAGTTCTTCTTATCCTTTTTTGAACCGTTGTTGATTTTGAGATGCTATGGTATGACATGAGATGAGCAGTGAAGTTAGCAGCAACAGAAGGTATCCGTCTCGTGATCCATTAGAACTGGCAGGCCACCTTCTTATTTGATATGAGCGGCTGTAATCAGTTAATGGGCTAAGTCGCGTGGCATTGCAGGTGTTGATAGGTCAGGTCTTATCGTGCGTATGCTGCGACCGATAAGTGGACCATATGGGATCGCAGGTGGGCCACATGGGAGTGCAGGTGGTAGCGGGCCATGTGACGGTTGCAATCAGTAGTAGGCCATGTGGTGGTGAGATCGATGCTGAAGTCGGTGCTGAGGCCGACTCTAAAACTGATGTGGAGGCCGATACTAGAATCGATGCTGAGGGTGATACGTTGAAGAATAATGAAGGACTTTAGTTGTCTATTTTTACCTTCGTCAATCAACCTCATCCGTTAACTATAATGTGGCTTCACCAGCCACATCATTAACAAATCCTTTGTCGCTAAGCGAAGCCAATTCAGAGAACTTCAGGTAAAATTGCACATAATTCTAAGTCGCCATGTATCTTTGAGCGCCAGGAAACTCACTGATAGAGATCTTCCTATTTAAAATGTGCTGGATGGTGGCAGAAGGAAGGGAAGTTGTAGTGGAAGGACTCGGAATATGATCAAATCCCTGGGGAGGGTGGTTGAAGGAGAAGGTTCCTTGATCCAGATATTGGGATGACTTTTAAGAGGAGGCTGGAGTGGGGATGTAACTCAAGGAAACGCTGGGTATTGGGAGGAAGATGAGAGAGCGTGGGAGCCTGTACTGATATATATTTAAGTTTATAATGATTGCATATTTGATATAGATCTTTAATTTATATAAGATTATATATATATATATATATATATATATATATATATATATATATATATATATATATACAATATTTTAGTTAGTTTGTAGGTAGGAGATGAAGGGTTAGTGGAGGTGATAAATCGTATCAATAGATCATAATCGAATCGTGCCATATAAGAGTATAACTTTATTAATTATAATATAAATTTAAATTCCAACTCAATCAATGCATTATATCATATAGGCTACACTATATGAATTATATAATTTATTTAATAAATATATTTTATTTAAAACAACATGAATGTATAATTTATTTTTAATTCTTGTAGTTTAAAATTAAATTTTATTTCATTTAATTCATATAATCCACGCTTTAGATTTCACTGCTGATATTCAAAACGTTCTTTTTTTTTTTTTTTATTTTAGTTATAGTATATTAAATAAAGTTATATAAATATTTTTTTTTTAGATTTATGAACCATGTTTAATTGATCGATCAGCCTAATAATCATACAATTATAGGTTGATTCGGGCTTTACTTTGAATCTATTTACATACAATTTAAACATGCTAACTTTATATTTCCACGGATCGGATCAAATATACAATCGGGTTGAGAAGGTGATCAAGTTGCGGGGATGTGGTGGCCGAGTCGTGCAGGTCAACCGACAGTATTATCTTCGACAATGGCTTTTGGTGGGTCGTTCTATTTGGCCCGTGTTTTTAATTGAGCAGCCTTCGTGCCACTTAAAAAAAATATTATATTTATCCTTAAAATTTTTAGACCAAAATAACTCTTCTTATTCAATAGCCCCTCCTCCCTTTCGATCGGTTTTTTTTTTTTAGTTCATACATCCCCCTCCCACCCCCCTTGCCAGTCCCTTCTCCTTTCCCATCATCTTTTTTTTTTTCGATTCATGCGTTGTTGCCAGCCCCTTCCCCCTCCCCATCGGATTTTTTTTTTCAGTTCATGCGTTGTTCGGTCCTGTGTGGCCAAATATGTAAATTCTGTTTGACCACACAGGGCCGAACAATCTCAACATGTTCGGCCCTGGTTGGCCGAACAGTTTTCTTCTGTTCGGCCACAAGCGCCGAATAGAAGAAAACTATTATGTTTGGCCCAGAAAAGCCAAACAGAATTCCTGTTGTTCGGTCTAGCAGACCGAATAGAGACTCTCTGTTCGGCCAATCAGGGCCGAACAGAGAACGAAGGCTTAAAAAAAAAAAGAAAAATGGGGGACGAAGGAGGAGATGTGACGGAGAGGGAGCGGAGCTGTCGGACACGTACGAACGCCGGGAGGGAGGGATCTTGGCTTAAAAAAAATAACTTGAAGAAGGCAGATCAAGTGAGGAAAGGAAGGAGAGGAAGGGAGGGAAGGAGGGAGGGAGGGAGAGCTTATCTTACGTATCGAAGAGGACGCTTTGTTGCCGGAGAAGCCGCAATCGGAGAGCACAAGATGAGTGTGAGCAAGGGGGCGGAGAGAGAAGGATCGGACTGGGGATGAAGGGGGTAAATAGTAATTTAGGGAGGGGAACGGAGGGAGAAGGATAGTTTAAAAATTTTAAAAAATTAGGAAAACTTCTAGGTAAAATAAAAGAGCTCTTGAGTTAAAAAAAAAAAAAAAAAAAGTAAAATAGTGGGACTGCTCAGCAAAAAATAGGCGGTGCGAATTGAATTACCCCTTTTGGTGTCGTGACACTCGTCCGGTGGTCAGAGCAAAGTTTCGCGGCATTTACCATCCCATCAACCGCACCTAACACAATCGCAGCCCCGGGATCCAAACGGTCCGAAATGAACGTTAACCCGTAATTTAACAACAACCCGGTAATTCCACGGGCGAAGTCGACGAACCACCTAACCGGTCGCAGCCGACCCCGTATAAAATTTTAAAAAATTGCACAAAATAATTATTTACGTTTTCGTGATCAGGGGATCGACGAAACCATGTGCGCCCATCGTGAAACGAGAGGGGGTAGGTGGAAGCGGAAGAGTCTGTCGTCTCTTTTCTCCCTCTATTAGTGGTATCTTCTCTCTCTTTTCCTTCGATTTTTCTCCTATAAATCCTCGATTCGATTTATCATTCATCAGTTTGAGAACTGTGGTTGTGCTTCTTGGAGCAGCAATGGCCACCGGTTCCAAAACCTATCACTTCGATGAGGTCGCCAGGCACAATGTGACCAAAGATTGCTGGATCATCATTTCCGGAAAGGTCTTTCCTTTCTTTGTCATCTACGTTTTCGTGTTTGATTTGATAGTAGATTTGCATGGATAAACTTTGATAGGATTCACTATGATGATTTCTGTGTGGATTAGCTGCTGGAAAGTGATATTTGAATAATCAATCGAATCGATTTATTGATTGATTAGTTCTGATGTTGACCTTGTTTTTGTAAGAAGCTGGGTCTGCCTGATGATAGGTTCAACTGCTTCGATTTATTCTGCTAATCTGTTTCTTTTCTTGGGAACTTCCAAGGTGAATTGGTGAAACTGATAAACTGGGATCTGATTGTACAGTGCTTGCATGTCTCTCTTGACACTTTCTAGGTTTTCTATGTAAAATCTTGCGGTTTTGCTATATTTTAGGATGGAAAACTAGACAGTGATTGTTGGTCTAAAGAAAATTATGGAATCATGCACATCTGGAGATAGGACCATTGAGAGTTTGAGAGGAACTGTTGCTGAAGAAGATCATTAGACTGAAACGATAACGAAGCTTAAGAGCTACTCTGAGATCAACTGTCAATAATATAATCTGTAATACTTGATCTTGAATGTAGTTTTCTTTGAGGATAAGAAATTTCCTGTCTGATTAATTTGGGCGAATGGTTTCCGATCCGGTGCTTAGTTATATTTGGGCCGAACTTTCTTTGTGCTTCTGAAAAGAAAAATTGCTAATACGGTTGACTAGAAAAAAAAAGATGGATATGAGTAATATTCCTTTTCTGCATGTTGAAATATTTGGATTAGATAAACATTAAATTGGGACTGTTAAGGGATTCAATTGTGTTCATATGTATTTTCCCTCCTGGAGATTTTTCCTTGTTCCATTCCTCAAGCGTCAAAGCTAGATGTGTTGAGTACACCTCAAGATCTGCAGTTCTTGTTCATGATGTCTTCATTTACCTATCTTTCAAGTTTCAAGAATTTTGACAGCAGAATATGATATTAGAAGCAAGTGCACATGACCATATGCCAGTCAAATAACAGAAGATGGTGGAAGGGTAGTTTTAAGCATCATGTAACATTCTTCTGTAAGAACACCTAATGACTTTTGACGGGCACTCCAATCATGAAAGTTTCATTAAATATGATCAACGTTTACATCTTAACTTTCATTAAACATGGTAATTCTAGACTCTGATCTGCATGAAACTTGTATTCTTTTTCTTTTTATATGTAGCTGTGCTTTTAGTGGGAATTTTGTGGAGAAAAGCATCTTATTTTCATATTTCTATAGAAGAGCCAACTTAATCTTTTCATGGAAAGTCTGCTAGGAGCTTTACTAGACCATTATCTTGGTCGATGCGTGCATATTGGTTAGGATACAGTTTAGGTCTTCCGTGTAGTGAGAATTTAGTTTCCACTGCAGCCCAGCCTGCAATATTGGTTAGGATACAGTTTAGGTCTTCTGTGTAGTGAGAATTTAGTTTCCACTGCAGCCCAGCCTGCAATGCATGGCAGGCTTTGAGATTTCCATGGCATCCTATGGCAACTTTTCATTGCAATGCTTGGTACATGATGGTCAACCTGGATATCAAAGCTTGTGATGCATTACAGGAGGCGCCTAATGGAAGCTTGGTTTCCCCTTTGTAGTGGACTTCAGCTGCACCAATTGTTATCTGCACATATAATACTAGTTGATGCAAAGTTATTTATTTATTTATTTTTTTTTGAGTAGTTAGAAGGGAAGGAATATAACAGCTGAGTAAAATTCAAAATGGAGCATTTCTGCAAAACAAAAAAACGGACATTTTCTTCAAATTTGATCATTATGTGGATCTTTTCTGTTTCTTTGAACTTCTCATGTCCTTATTGAAAATTTAGTTGGGCCTTGATCAAGTCTTCTGTCAGAAGAAAAAGTGGATCTTTTCTTCAAATACCTTTTTTCCTTTCTCTTCGTGGCTTCAATGCTTTTTTATTTTAATCACATAAAAATTTGCAAAATATGTAATAGCGCTCATTCTAGTCTTATCCTTTGTATGGAATTGAGTCATGTCTCCTAGAAACAAATTCCTTATTTCATACTTAAACAGAATCAAGAATATTACAGATCTTGCCTGCTTGTTTCCTGACATTATCAGATATCAACTAGTGTTTTTAAAACATTAAATCCATACTTTTCTCTTCCTCTTCTTTTTTTCACATTTGGCAAGCTGATATTTAACTTAACAGGCTCCCCTTATCTAAATATAGGACAATGATCTGCGAAGAGTTTAAAACATATCTGAAGAATTAATGTGTGTTAACTTGTAGGGGACTAGTTGGAGTAGAATTCTAGGGGAAGATTATAAATCTACAACTGTGGGTGGACATGGGTGTCATGTTACTTATCCTTTTGTTAGCACGTCTGCTTGGTTGGTGGTACTTCTGCCAATGACATAATAACTGCTAAACTGCTTTTGTTATTTATCGCTTATCTAGAATGCTTGAAACGGGACTTGGAATGAAATTAAGCTTACTTTTCGGAGAAGCATACTTAAATCCAAGCTGTTATGGAAGTGAACCATATTTGATATTGTGCCCAGTTCAGTGCTGTTTTCAAGACTTACAATTTTTATGGACTGATCATTTAATTTGTAAAAATTGATATATTAATAAAGTATTCTGTGAGCTAAATAACCAACTGTTTCCAAGGCTTGGAATGAACTTAAATGGTTGCTTTCATTATTTTCATGTCATGATGAATGTTGTGGAAACTTTTGTTCAGCAAATCTGTTACTATGTCTTATGCGATCATTTATTCAAACATTGATGTTTATTCCTGAGGCTTGAAATGAAAATTCCGGCATGCTCATTTCTACATTGCAAACTACTCACTTTTATTTTCACATGTATTGGTACTTCAGGTGTATGATGTCACCCCATTTATGGATGAGCATCCAGGTGGTGATGAAGTCTTACTAGCAGTAACTGGTAATAATTCTATTGATCTATAGTTTTTATATGATAGTTGCTTTTGTCTTATATATTTTCCTCTGCTCTTATTGAAAGGAATGCAGGATCAAACCATTCAAAACTTTGGTCTTGCTTGGTTGACTTTGTTTGCAGAGCTGAATTTTCCATCTATTATCTCTGCAGGGAAGGATGCAACCAATGATTTTGAAGATATAGGTCACAGCAACTCTGCCAAGGAGATGATGGCCAAGTACTGCATTGGGAACATAGATTCTTCAACCATTCGAACTAGGCGAACCTCTGTGCCACAAAAGCACACACCCTACAATCCTGACAAAACTTCAGAATTCGTGATCAAAATTCTGCAATTTGCCGTGCCTGTCACAATCTTAGGCTTAGCCTTTGCTGTCCGACACTTTACCAAAGTAGAGGAGTAGCTCCATTCCACAGCTGTTGAAACTTAGCCTTAGTGGTGGGATGATATTAAAGTAATTGAACTTCAACTCCATTCAACCATCTGGTGATGATGAAGTAGTTGTGCGCCAGCTAGAACTTCTGTCATCTTATTTCCTTTCAGTTTGCGCTTTGGGTTTTCCTATGTTAAAGCGGATAAATTTTGTGCTATTACAACTTCAGAAAAATATATAATGAATGAATGCTTTCCAGACTTTTTTTTTTTTGTGTGGGTCTTTCCTGGTGTTAAGTAGTGCAGGAATTTGTTTTTTTTCGCAGATTGGAGATGCTTCCAGTCCCTTGATGGGGATTGAGTGGCTATGCTTGTTTTCCAGGCTTTTGAAGCATTTATTTTATTTTTTTGAAAAAAAGGAGCCGGCCTGAATAACCATGCCGGAGTTAGGCTTGCATTATCGGATGGTTGGATAGCCTTCTGCAAGTGGATCGGCAAAGCTACTTCCAACTAGAAACTAGAAAGCTCCTTCAAAAATTTTGAAGCTAGCAAAGGTGAGAGATGCGTGTGGTTGTAAATCACAAATGAGATGCCATCTTATCTCTGGTCAAGAGTGTTGGGAGTTCTCTCTTGAAGCTCTATCAGCAAGCAAAAGAGAGAAATTATCTAGCATTTCTTCATTTGTGTGGAGCCTGGAAAGCCTTCAACATGACTTTATCTCCGTGAATTTAATAAACTTAGAAATGGTGGCATTCTCTTTAGCGCAAATTTTCACAAGGCAAATGAAGAAATGCTACCAGTGGATGATCTAATAGGTTCTTTCATCCAATGCTCCATGGAAGAAAGTCCGCAAAAGCTCAAATTGGGCCCCTGTCGGCTTTCTCATTCACCATCCAGCATCAAGCGTGAATGCTTGGCGCTTGGGTTTGCTTAACAGACCTTTACTGAACCTTCGCTAGGATTAAGCGGTAAAAAGACAACCTCCACTCGAGAATGTTCCAATTTCCTACGTCTGCCTGAGCTGTTAGGGTCAAGGAAAGACATATCACGTGATAATTGTTCCAAGCCGACGTGCATGAGCACATTTTAATAGTTGGAAGACCAGAGGCATCCACACAACATATGAGGTTTAAGCAGGATTCGAGGCATAAATGACGGTCACATCAATTAAATTTTCTTCCGACAGTCTAATTCCTCTCATCCTGTAACGGTTATAAATGGCATGGTCACTTCAACGGTCTAATTCCTTCTGTAACAGTTCCGATTGGATATGTAACAGTTGTAAAGGCATGATCACGCCAATTAGATCTTCTTGGATGTGTAACCAGTATAAAGGCATGATCACACCAATTAGATCTTCGGCAGTTTAATTCCTTCTATAACAGTTCCTTCCAACGGGATAAAGTGACTCCCTGCAAAGCCGTAAAGGCAAAATATATATATATATATATATATATATATATATATTGATTCTCAACTCTCACTCAAAATTTATTTTGATCTTCAAAATTGAAAGCCTAAAACTTTCAATTGTGAGGCTTTCACCTCTCATATTTAATACTTCATTACATAAAATTAGTTAGAAGTGATGGATTTACCAATATACCACTCTAATACAGTTGTATTAACTGAGTGACACGCCAACCCTTATGCTATTCTATCACTAGGTAGCGTTGGATAGAAAAATATTATCCCTTAATAAGTGTATGATAAAGAGTTTATCCCTTGGATATTCTATTAATCATATCAAATGCAAAAAGATAAATCCATAAGATAACTTTTTTTTACTCTTATTTGAAGGGATGATCAGCTATTCCTGCATTTTTTAAAAATAAATTGAAGAAATAACCCATGATTAATCATGATTAACCATGAATTATCCCTCTAGTTAACTTTATTCCCAACTATCCTTCATAGTTATGATTTTTGAAAATAAGAAAATATCCAGACTTATTCCCTATTTCAAACACTACATTAAGGTAACAGAATCAAGCTGGTCACATAATCCCATGAAATAAAGAATCACTTCTCATAATTGTTCATAATGCTTTAAACTGATGTTTGGCACATATTTAAGAAATCTGTCAACAGAGGAATATGCATGACAGATCTGAATTGTTTTAATCCATTAGAGCAAATTTGACTAAGCCCTTCATCTACAAGGCTCACTGAATACCAATGCTAGAGGTACAAAAACAGAGACAGACATGGAAGAAGAATTAGATTAAATTGAATGCATTTGTATCAATTGAAAGGATTCTTTGTAAGTAATAAAACAACATGACAGTCCCTCTTGGATCCGATATGGGATTGTCCAGACTCTCTCACTGTGGCATCAGTGCCATGCTTGATCGCAGCAACTGATGTTAATGAAGCAGGCAAAGGGAAAAGGAAGAACCCAATAAGGGAGAGGTGACTCATAAAGGTGCACAGTGGAGAAACACCAGGTCATTCAATTTTGTCATGTAGGGTGACCACCAGATCATGGGCATCATCCAGGAGCTTCCAGACATCCAGCTGCCCTGCCATGTTATTGCACTCTCTTATGATTTCATCCATGCTGCTGTACCTCTCTATGATCAGCTTCCTCTGCAGAACACAGGCCGCAATGGCATACAGCAGCAAGTCATCAGTGGGAGGAGCCCGCAACCTTATCCTCCCCCAGACTGACTTTCCAAAACCTGCCCTGATTGCTGCTTGGTCTGCCCACATTACCTCCCATAAGCAGAGAGTTTGCTCAAAAGTGAGCTCCCTACAGAACATAACCACCACCATTCTATAGACAAAGAAGCAGTCCTCTGCTTGTAGCTTCTCCAAGTGTCGATACAGGTGCAAATCCTTGGACTTAATGATCTTCGATACAATGTTCAGTTGTCTCCTTATGCCAACTTCATCAAGCCTAAAATTATGCCGGGCTTTCCTCATGAGACCTACAAAGCACCAGAACGCTTCATAGTCCTCCTCCATGACTGCAAGTATGGGAGATAGGAGGTCACTCATTCCTTGGCAGTAGCCAATTTCTGGGTCATAGAGTGCATATGTCTCAAGAATAGCAACTAAGCGTGCAGCATGGTATACTCTGCATGGCTCCAAATGGTTGTAGTCCTTTAAACCAACAGCGATAGCAGACTCGAGCGCCTTGTCCTCAGATACTGAAGCTTGGTCTGGATAGAACATGGCCCACTCTGCATTAGCTCGGATTGCATCTAGACGGATGATTCGCTGCCATGTAGCAAAGTCCTCAGCTGTTCGACCATATTTATGATGATCTCTTTTAATTGAAGTAATCTGGGTACATTTGGGATTAGTTTCCATGTTCTCTTCTACAGATGAGCACATCAACCGGCCTTCAGGTTCTTCAATGAATGATTCAGTATCAGAGGATTCCGTCTCCCCAACAGATGCATAATCAACATAAGTGATCCCACTCTTGTCTTCTTCCACATTACATGAGTTGGTAGCAGAGGTGTCGTCGTGCAATGGTTGCTCTGCATTGCCATCACCTGGGTTTCCTCGATCAACAGAGAGGGACCCCCTGGCAATAAACACATCTTCAGAATCAAGAGATTCATGGCCCTCAATAAAACTGGGGCTCTCAACATAACTGACTTCAATTATTTCCTTCAACTCCTTGTCTCCTTCACTGCTTAGATTTAGAAGTCGTTGGCACCGTTTCCTTAATTTCTCATATTCTTCCCTGTATTAGATGTAAAAACAATGGAATATGATCATACATCCAATACTGGTAGAATACATAGACTAACATTACAAACAAAACCTAATAGCAATTTTAAGGACAGCATGGTATCACGTGGCATCCTATACTGTTCAAAGAGATGGGAAAATACAGGTTGAACAACGTACTGTTCTTCCCCATATTTCCTCAAGGTCATTGCATTGCACCCATTTCTTAGACAAGTTATTTCTCAAGTTGCCTTTATTTAAACCAACAAAGAACAAAACCAAGGATTAGAAAGTAGATTAGCAACCAAGTCTAAATACCTTTTCTGTTGTCTGGCAACATTTCGTTCATCCCTAGAACTGTTTAGGTTGTAGCTGCACAATAAAGTAACAAAGTCAGACCTATGAAATGCTTCTAGCAACTCTAGACAAACAAGACCATCTTTAAAGCCATTAGTTCTTATATCATGTACATCACAGTCAATTTAATGAAGTGCCTTGAGTACAACAAACCCTAGCATCATTTGCACAAGGTAAAAACAAATCACAAGAGTAAGTTTCTAATCGTGCCTGTCATATCACAGTGGGCACAAATGGCATGCAGCTCCCACAAATTAAACATACAACCACAAAAGGTTCAAATGTGTAGAAGATCATGGAGTGTTATAATGTTCATTTGCAGAATGGCATGAAACATTCTCACATTATCACATACATGAACACTACTAATGCATACAACATAAGCAAGAACAAACTTGACAAAGGAAAAAAGTGGTTCTTCATGATCTGTGCTGCAAGTCTTTTTTATCAGTATAAGTAGGATGCAAAACAAGACAACCTTGGAAGCATCAAAATATCACAGCTAGAACCTTACTAGGATTATTTGTTGACTTATAAGATAACAGCTGTAGTAATCTGATCAATATATCCAAGGATTCACGACATTTTGCAAATGTCAAACAAGGAATGAAGAATAAGGATTTGGAATCGACAGAAAAAGTATATCAATAACCGATAGGATAAGGTCAGTAACTGTCTTTTCCAAATGAAGTTGCATAAAGTTTAATGTGGAGAAAAAGGAAAAAAAAATACAGTATGAATATCATTTTTTATTTCAATTGATACTCTCGAACTTAAAAAAATCCAACCATAAGCTCTTCTAGCTAAATGTTCTAGTAATCTACCTCATTCAACAACTTCGGACAAAATGCACCTAAATAGATGATTAATTCAGACTTTCTTAAAATGGAATGTCTAACTCAGGCTACACAATAGAAGTGGCAGAACCACTAGGTCCACAAAGAGTTTTCATTTCCAATTAACTCAAGTAAATCCAACGATATAATTCATGCTTATTTTTTAACTACTGAAGATGGATGAGTGTAATTTGGATTCAAATTAAAACCTCACTTCCATGTGTTAGAATAATCCTAGAATATACAGATTTTGCAGTAATTTTGCCAATCAAATTTCAAACTTTTCCTCATTGGCCAATGTTGGCATAGCAGATGCTCACAGCACAACTGCAGAATTCATAGAAATGAGAATATACAGAAATTAAAAATCAAACTAAAATGCAATAATACATGGATATTACTAAGTTCAGCAATGATTCGGTTTACATTAACAGATCCTATTTGTCAGTAGCAGCAGTGATGATGTTGAAATAAATTTCTTCAATTTCTTTTGTCAGCATTCATTGTTCATTGTACATTTTTGAAAACCAAATAGGAGAAAACTTGGACACAAGTGCAGCAGTGAGAGGATTGATGATTGGATGACATATTGATGTAAAAATGTGAAAATCACAAAAATAAAAAGCTGGTTTCATAGCCTCATTATTCAACATATGGATAACAAAAATCCATGAATTACCACATGAATATCATGCAACTTAAAAATTGGGGTGAAAAATCAAATCTATATTAACCATTGAGGAAACATGTTAATTATCCAAACAGAAGTGAAAAGGGTCTCCACAAGCCATCAGAACATATTGTAAGAAAATCTAATCTTTAAGTTGACCTCAAAGTGAAAACAATGCTGAGAATTCATCTTAGTTATAAGCCAGAGTTACATGTATGCTATTCGATTAACAGATTCTACATGAAACAACAAAACTATCAGAGCAGTCCCATATTCACTTGTATTTTGTATTAGAATCCTAGTGCGCTAGTCCTTCGGCAGTGCACTACATGCATAAGAAATGCTGCATTTGCATACCTTTCATTTTGGAAAAGCCTAAAATATCCTTAAATATTCTGTTGATAAACCATAACATTGGATTGATTTAGTCAATGAATAAGTATTGAAATTTACTCCTTTCAAATGAAAACTCTAGTGATTATTATGCATCAAAGTATTAATTTCTGGGTCCTATACAACCATAACCCTAACCATATGTGTCCAATTTATCTACTCCTAGAAGTACTCAGAATCCATACCATGAAACTTTGCCCCAAGAATTTTGTTCCAGCCTTCCAGGTCTCCATGTAGCATTTCAAAACTCAAGTTTCTTTTCCTCCCCTTTACACTCATGTGGTACCAATGTTCCAGTTATGCGGAGATGCAATGCTCAATAGTCACAAACATCCATCAGATACTCCTTCCAGTTAAATACATCTCATCACATAGAATCATAGCACTTTTAAATCAATCATGTTAAATATGTGTTGAACGTTTGTTACTGAAAGTTAAAATCAAACACATGATCGTGGCCCCAAGAAGTAAAGGCAGCCTCCTCGTAAGCATTGCCATCTTTTAAGTAATAAAACAATTTGTGATTTTGATTTTGTTAATTTTAAAGCATTTATTTGATCCACAAGAAAATCACAAAATATCATATTAATTCATGCACAAAACCCATAAAATTTACATTAACTGACAAATATCATTTAACAAATTAGAATCATTATCCATTTTTCTCAGATCAACTAGAATGATAAGGTCATTTTAATGAAATTGCATAAACTTTCTTAGAAATCTTAAGGAGAAACAATATAATAACTGAGAAGAAAGATGGTAACATTTCAGCCACATAATCCATTGAATTATTGAATGGTGTTCAAACAATTCTCAGAAGTTTAATATTTTTCCACATTCTAATAATTTTATTTTTTCTCTACTTTTCTAATAAGGTGTTTTTTTTTTTTAAATTTCCCCAATTTGTTGTCAAATTTAAAAGTCATAAAAAATCCCAGATATAGTCATGTACTGGGTCTATCCATATCTATTCTTGTCCATATTTCCTTGGATTGATGAAGTGCTCTGTGCTATCAGAAAAGCTTTCTGCACACCTTAAAAGTGCAATCCATTCACATGCTATATTATGTAGAACACACATGCAATCACCAATCCATGCAACAGCAAGCATGGAATTTAGGAAATTCTATTTTTAGAGGCATGGTGCAAGCAGGCAGACAAGATTGCAATTGTCTTTCATCATGCTGACGCTTGCCCATGCGTCGGGACAACAGCAATTGACAAAGAAGCATAAAAGCTGATCAGACATGTTGGATTCGTTTATCAGGAATATAACGTGCCACAATTTCTGGGAACACATAACATCATATCATACATGAAAGAAATATGAAGAACCCTACACCTCTCTAAATTAATTTTAATAAAAGAAGGGCTTGAAGCATGGCTTAGAAGGGAAAAAATTCAGGGTTTGACAATGCATGCATGAAACAAATGATGATGTAATGAAGTGTCATTACTAAGCAAATGATGGTTTACATGGCTGCTAGCAAGTTTATTAATAAGACTAGTTACAAGACAATGATTTCCATGCTTAAGACCATCATCAAGAAGATGGTTATGAAAGTAGTACTGTCCAGTACCTTCATCTTTCCTAATTTAAAATTTGAATACTCTTTACCCCGTGAAAAGTTTCACCATAATTATTCCCTCAAGAAAATGTCCATTATAATGATGCTCTTAAAGCATTTAATCAGAGCACTTAATTCCCATCCATATGTTAAACCGCCTAGTTTTCCTTACCAACTCGTACCAGAATAGTTAAAACACAGATGCAGCCGAGCTTTCTTGCAATTGTCATCTTGAAGTAAAGGTTCTTCATGCCTAGAAAGCATTATTCAGGTTAGTGTGGAACCTTCACTATTCATCATCTAATCTATTCCCTACATCATCCTGAAGAAGCTTTTTGAATGCAGTTTTTGTCCAAATGAAGTTATACAACCAATTGCAGTTTATCTATAGGAACAAAAAGAAGAAAAAATGATACCCAGATGCTAGTCCTCTGCATTATTTTCCTAATTACAACCTTATGAATAAGAATAGCAATGCACCGATCAATAAGTGCAATGCTTGCAGTATATGTACCAAATAATTTTCTACTTTGTGTGCTTCAGTTCAGCTACTCACCAACAGAAAGATGGAATTGACAGCACACAACAAATTGCAAAGTTGAAACTGCATTTAGATGCAGGAATTCCAACAGAAAGATGGAATTGGCAGCGCACAACAAATTGCAAAGTTGAAACTGCATTTAGATGCAGGAATTCTTATTTCACATCCAAGACAGCTTGTACTGATTATATAAACTATACAATTTTATGGACAAGATACCAAGAACATAGGCTATCAATAGAGCACCCCCAGTTTCCAAGTATGCAGTTAAATCTTGACTGTGTTTTGAGAGGCTATGATCCTTGATATTACCTATCTAAACTCTTGCCATACTGTCAGTAAAAATTATCATCGATGAAAGCTTTGTGGCCCATTTACCTGATTGGAATCGCAAGATCTTGAACAAAAAAAAAAAAAATGTAATCTTCTTGTCTTCTAAATATTAGTTTCCATTTTCTGTTCCATATTTGGGCCTGACACGAGTCTTCATAATAATTTACCAAATTTGGATTTGCATAAATAAATTGTAACCATAATAACTGAAAACAAATAGGATGATCAACAGATTGGTGATCAAAATGAAAATGACAACCATCAAGTAACTATACGATGAGTCCTATATACTATCTAAAAAACAAATAGAATAATTTGAAACCAACGGCTAAGATAACTTACATTCCAAGAAGGAAAGGCCAAACCTCAGCCCTGATGCTTGGGTCCACTCCCTAAACCACAAATAAAATGACTAGTTCATTGAGAATATTTCTCAAACAATCAAAAATAACATGAACAGGGAAATTTAATGTAAAGCAAACAGAAAAAAGATTTTAAAAGTCAGTGCTTACTCCACTGCGGACTTTTTTTAGAATCTTCGCCCCTCCATGACGAAGCTTTCCCTCTGGTGTAAAGCAATCGCACCATTTCTTCCTAGTAAGTGCACGTTTTCTTTTTCTTCTAGACCATGGTGATTTAAGGGCACCTCTGTAGAAATAAGCAGTCATCCACAGATACAATAAAGATCATAAATTGAATGAAAAGGGTGGACAAGCTAAAAAATCTAAAGAACTCATACAGATGAAATTCTATTTATACATTAAAGTTCAAAACCTTCTTAAGGCATTCTAACATAGAAAAGAAAGTTAGGAACAAAATGATACATTTGATAAACCCATAATTGATTATAGACTCCACGAATTCTACGACAACTCTCAGAACATCAGTTTGACATCCCCGCTTTGATGTCTAAGATGAGAATCACCGTTACCAGAAAAATATGGTATACTATGAAACCAACGCTCACATGTTCAGCAAGCCGTATAACACCAAGATGGGATCTGGGAAAGTTTTTGCCAGATTGGACCCACCAAACATGAAGTGAAGCAAAAGCAACCATAATGGTGCTGATGATACTTCCCATAGATCAGATTCTCACAAGAAGAATGAAGCAGCTTCTATAGATCTATTGATATCATCACATCCACCAACCGATGTAATCGAAAGAGAGACAAATGAGAAGGCAACCAATGCAATCTACTAGAAAAGATTGTGACCCAGCACCGACACTCGCACACAAAAGTACTCATCAAAATTATCACAGAGAAAGAAGATAAATATTCCCAAAGTCCTAAGTCACTGAATTTAACACAGCCGGTAGCAAGCAGATCAAATAGTTTGAGCAAACAAAGAAAGAAGACAAATGAAAATAAATTAAGAAGTCAAACACCCATTACTCCAACTTCCCTTCTCTTCTCTTCATTAATAGAGACTGAAGAGATCAGTAAATTGATATCTGGAGCTGGAGCTCCAACAAAATCAAAAAACAAAAATTAAGGTGAGGAAGGAACGAACTCCCACGGAATAAGAAAAAGAGAAGGGGACTCACCGATCAGGAACGGGTGAGAAGGTGACAATGAGAAGCGATCTCAGATGCATCCTCGATGACAAGGTCGACAACGAAGATGGTGAGGACGAAGAGGAAGTCGAGGTTTGAGATCGTCGGAGGGCTTTCATCTTCTTTTTTTTTTTTTTTTTTTTCTTACTCCTAGAAGGGCTGGGTGAAGGAAGGGGGCGAGGAAGGGAGTGGCGGCGTCTTTTCGGTCTCTTCTTTACCTACGGGAGGAGATTACAAGGGTGGCGGCCAAGGCGAGTCAAGCCATGGCCGTCACACACAGCGCTACACCGACACGCCATCACTAGCCGCCTGCCCCACGATCCAAGCGCCACCGCCATCACCGCCGCCGTTCTCCAATTTCCCTACCAAGCTGCTGATCTCGCGCTCCACCCAGCCCCACTCCCACATCGACCGCCCGCCCCGATCCCCCTACAACCCTCAACCCCCGCCGCCGCCGCCACCCCCCCGGACCGACCGACCTACCGCCCGCCCGCCCGCTCTCCGCCTACCCCTTCTCTTTCTTTCCTCGTTCAGTGGGGACTGGACCAAAAACGAAGGCTCTTTTATTCTCACCGACGACTCGACTATATTAAAAGCGATCGACCTCTTGGGGGGAGGGGGGGAGAGCGAGAGAGATATTTGAGAGACAAGTCACGAGATGCAGCAGGGCGTTGGACGGACGGATATACGAGAGAGAGAGGCGGAGGCTTTTCTTTTGGTAAAGAGGGAAGCGTGTGTGGTGGTGGCATGTGACACGCGTAGCATTCATAAAGAGCAAAGTGGCCGGGACGGTAGACCCCGCCAATAATGGCATTGTGCCCATCTCTCTTTCAAACATTTACTTCATCGGAAAACCCTTCATCTATCCTTTGCTGCTTCCTGCCCATCCTCTCTCCCCCCTTTTTAATTTTTTCCTTGAACCTTCGTTTGGTTGGCATTTTTCAAGTAAGAATAGGAAATTATGTATGACATCCAAACATTTATTTCTATCATCCAAAAAAAATAGATATTATAAAAATTTATATTTATTTTTTATTTTTAATTCAGAATATTTTGATATAAAAATATTAAAATTATTCTTTGAGATTTTTTTTTTTTTGCATCAGATAAGTATCTAATTTTTGTTACTTTCTATAAAATGATTGGTATGATATAACTATTTTATGTAATTATAAAAATGAATTTTAATTATCTATATAATATAATAAATTATTTATTTTGTATATTTTTTTATTTATATAGTTACATATAAGCATCAAAATTATATTAACAAAATAATATTAAAATGGACCTCAAATGGTCTACTCAATTCCCTTGTATACCTGAAATTTTTACCTTATAAGTTAGAAAAAGGCTTAGATTGAGTTGAGTGGAGGTATTATAATCAAATTGATACTTTTTTATGTAAAAATATCTTCACTTAGGTATAAAAAATATTTTTAGAACAATTTTTTCATACAATTTTTTATCAATCAAATATAATAAAACTCTTTTTTTCCTGCATTTTTTTTAAAAAATATTTTTCAAAAAATCAAACAACAACTAATTTCAATTTTATAGAATAATTATGTTATTTTGGCTTTTAAGAACCTAGCTATGTTTGACCAGTCTTGTGTCTTTGTTGACGATATCATGTCCTGTCCGACATGTTCTGAACTTTCATAAATCTATCAATTAAGGTTGGGCCAGACCAACTTGGCTGGATTTGGGTCTAAATTGGTCAATGATGCTATGATTACCCCGGTTTTTTAAGAGAAAGATGGGTTTGAATCTAATGATTATAACTTTTAACTAAACCACTGTCAGCTAGAGCCCACCTCTGGCCTTTCCAATGGAAGCTATTCTCTGCGACGGAATAATATGCTTCAATACTTTATGATGTCCGTTAAATGAAACTTTAAATCTAATAATTCACATGGTTTCAAATATTGATGTCGATGAGTTATAACATGGAAGTATCTATGTTTGTAAGCCTAACGCAAATCTAAATTTAACACCGATGAATAATTTGTGCCTATATTTGAAACCCATATACATTAATGCATTCTATTTTTTTTTTGTAATGTATATCAATTTATGTTTCACCTATTGCTAGTTCCCAAAATGTATATCAATTTATTTCTAATGTATATCAATTTATGTTTCACCTATTGCTAGTTCCCAAAATGAAAAGGTGTTTTAAGTCAATCTAGGGTTTAAGTTGTAATTATAGATGATAAATTTGATGTTTTTTCTATCATGCTTTCTGCTGTATATGGATGGTACCGTAAATAATTAAAGTTTAAGATATAAAGGCATTAGGTAACAGCTAAAGGTCTTGAATGATGGCTTTGGGTAGTTTGAATTGAAATTTAATATTAAAAAAAAATATTAGAGAAACCATAGTTGAACTCTAAATTTGAAATCCTTAAGTATTGTATTTACTAGCATGCCAATTCTATGAAATTTACACCATGCCAATGTGTCATTAT
This sequence comes from Calamus simplicifolius, assembly GCA_900491605.1. Taxonomy (NCBI): domain Eukaryota; kingdom Viridiplantae; phylum Streptophyta; class Magnoliopsida; order Arecales; family Arecaceae; genus Calamus; species Calamus simplicifolius. Next base: position 46,081 of record UESW01004801.1, on the reverse strand, counting down.
GCGTGCATGTGTTGGTGAAGCTTCTATATCCTTAATCATTATGGCTGTGTTTGAATGTTAAAAAGTTATTACAGGAATAGGGATACGAATTCCGTAAGAATAGCTTATTCCTTTTGTTATTCCAAATTTTGTTTGGATTAAAATATGGTATTCTATGTTATTCCAGTGCAATTAATGCAGTGTTATTCTAAATGATGTTTGGATGACATGAGAATAAACATATATTCTAGTAGGAATAGATGAAGAATTTTTCTGAAATTCCAAAAATACCTCTTTCAATAAAATGGTTTATCAATTTTATTTTTTAAAATGACTTGAATAAATTATTATTTATTAATAAATAAGGTAATAAATTAATTTCTATTCATAAAATAATATAAAAACATACTTAATAAATTTTTTTATATTAATAAAGAAAAAAATAACATACTTAATTTATTATTTTCGATTAATAAATTTATTTAATTTTAAATTATATTATAAATAAATTTATTTAATTTATTTAAATGACATAATAAATAAATATTTAATTTATTTAATTTAATTTCATCGGTGCCCTTGGAATAGCTGCAGTGGAAATAGGAGCTATTCCATGGGGTACCATGGAATAAGGAATAGGAATAAAGAGGGTTGACTGAAATAGCCAGTCTTATAGGGCCCACTCTCCTTTTTTAGGGTGTTTGAAGGGAATAAGCTGGAATAAGGCCCTATTCTAGGCCTTATTCCAGCATCCAAAACGCTGCCACAGGTTTTTGGCACATATTAGCGGAGAAGACTTCTTAGGGCCTATCAAATGTTAGCTTGGTAACTTAATATTCAACACATCAAGTGTATCGTACTAATTCAACATACACGTGTGCAGGCATGCACATGGAGCTTCTTTAAATTTAATTACAATATAAAGTGACCTTGGCACATGTTAGTAGATAAGACTTCAAGGGTAGCTTGACAACTTAATATTCAACCACGTGTATTGTACTAATTTATGAGTTAGTTATACTAATCCTCTCCGCTATAAAATATTTTAGATGCATAGAATGAACACATCCTAATGTTACTTTTACTTTATTTACAATCTTAATTGTAGACTAAAAATGGTATCATTCATCATCCAAACTATTGACCGTTATAAGTATTGAAGTTGTTGACCAAACATCCTTAATACAAAAACTAATCATACTTGAAAAAATCATTACAAGTTGGGATGTTCACAAAAATAATAATAAAAATTATAAGGAAACATAATGCAAATTGAGAAGAGTCATTCTCAATGTTCATTAAACTTTTAAGTATTATATAAGAAAAATGATAGATAGATGTTACTATTATCATTGCTACCGTTACAATTTCTTTTTTGCTTCGGCACAAACGTGCACCCAATAAATATAACTTAATAAAAATATAGATATGAGGATCAATTCTTTTTTTTTTTTCCTTGTTCTATTCATGTTATGGTTTTACAAATATTATTGAAGAAGACTTATAATGGAGAGCAAAAGCAAACTTTTGGAAAGCTAAAATATTGCTTAATGATGGATAATCAAGATTGAGACGAATTAAGACCACTCTTCTTGGCCAAGATGAAAGTTAAAAATTTTTTAAAGGATTTTAGATGTCTCAAAATATATCATGTATATCATTGGATATAATAAAGGCCTAGATTAATTACATAGTAATAGTAAATACCCCTTAAGAAAATCAAGATCTTGAATGAGATAAAAATCACAAGTGAAAATACACAGATAGATAAATATATTTATATAGAGAGAGTGCATTGATCAATTTCAAAAGACTAATTAAGTTTTTAGTGCAAATGTAATTAAGACTAAAAAAATATTTTTTATTTAAGCTAAATGATTTCATGATGCTAAATATATGAAAAGGACTGATTAAAATTTCACTAAAAGCAATTCGAACTATATCTACTTTAGTGCAAATGAGTCATGATAATTGGTAAAAACCAACATATCTTTGAAGAATATTTTTTTCATTTACAATGTAGTGATGATCTTGCAAGAGATTCTTCTTTTAAGTAATCATTAATCTTTGAACTTGACCAAAATTAAGAAGAAGGTTGAGAATTTTTTTAAGAATTCTAGATGCCTCAAAATATATCACGTATATCATTCGATATAATAAAGGTCTAGTTTCATTTCATGGCATCAATAAATGGCACCAACAACAGCCGTGATAAAAATCAAGATCTTGAATTTAGATAAAAATCTCAAGTGAAAATACATAGATAGATAAATAGAGAGAGTGCCGAACAATTTGAAAAGACTAAGTTTTCAATTTAAATGTAATTAAGATTGTCACGCCCCATACCCTATATTGGATCTAGGGGTGGTAACCCGCCGCATGCCTGGCATGCAAAGCATCCCGAAATATAATATTTAATACAAGGAAGGGTAATAACTATATATCATCCAATTTAAATGGTTCTTAATACAAACCATAATCATATGTTTTAGGCTACATGCCCAAAATGCATAATTCAATGGGGCCATACCAAAGTATTAGATCTAGGTTACTCTGATAGCCGTTCTAACTAACCCATATTCCCATCTTCAGTTCTGTGGCTCTGAAAAACATTGTGAGATTTAAATGAGCTCACACTCAATAAGTAAGCCAACTATAATATAATGTAATTACTCAAATTTTTCATAATAAACAACTACCAAGCTTCCATGTTTCAAATACATTTTACCATGCTATCAAAACATGCATCATATACTCAAAATAATTTTGAAAACAATTGCTATATATAGCATTTTAAGAATATACAATTTCAGGATAAAACCACTGTACCACTGTAAATAGCATGTAAATATGCATTTTTATACTAATGTTCCATGGCTACACACTATGTACACAGAATACCCCTCTCGGGTGTAACACCCCCCCTCGAGTGTATCCTCCATAAATATCCTCTGGGAGTTAGGATCCTAGAACCAGTGTCATGAACTCACATCCTGCCATATTCGGGTACAACACACCCCAAGAGTGTGTTCTCCATATACCCCCTTATGAGATGGATCCCGGTGCCATGTGGTATAATATTGCCATATCCTGTCACAGCACACCTCCTAGGTATGTGTTCTCCATACACCCCCTTATGGAGTTGGGTTTCGGTGCCAAGTGAGTCATGCAACATATCACATCATACCATATCATAGCGGATCATGGTGGGACATATTATCATATATACAAAGTATCATTTTTATGTCACATTTGCTAAATAGCATGTATCATTGCAAAAATGCAATCCATATACTTTTCATAATTACAGTGAATTAAACATGTCAAATACACATGTATATTTATAAAACCTTTAACGATTTCAAAGGTTATGCCAATTGATCAGTTGTTCACATAGAAACCCAATTATATGCAAAATATATAAATAATAAACTAATCATAGTAAATGCTCATTTGCAAATAAGAGTACTAATCCTTTTTCTCATTTTTCAAATAATGCAATATATATAAATATAGCATTTAAATACATAATTTTATACTTTAATAATTTATGAAAATTATAATAATTGACTTACTTACCTCCTGGTGCTAATCCAAAAATATAATTCGGCTATTTAAGCACCTGGATACCTACAACATCAATTTCTCAATTTTTAGTCCCCAAAATAGCATATCAAAATAGCTTTTAACTCTACCCAGTTTAATCCCGGGGCCAAATTGGGGCTTGAATATCTCCCAATACATAAGCCCAAATGGAAAAATAAAAATACCCCCAGAACGTAGAATCAACACTGATCCGGTGCATATTTTTATTTTTTCATTTTTGGCCCAATACGGGTCCAAATCATGGCTCAAAAATTGCTCGTGAGCCGGCCTAGCATGGCCCAAAAGGAGAACGGCCCAACAGGGTCCGCTCCCCTTTCTCCCCCGCCTCCTCTGTTTCGCCCGAAATAGGGGAAGGACTGAGCCGGTGGCCAGGGCCGCCGCTGGCCACTTCTCGAAGGGGCTCGCCGATGATCGGCCCAGAGCCGGTCGCCACCGTGGCTATCTCCCCTTCTCTCTCTTTCTCCCTATTTCTCTCTCTTTCTCTCCTCGTTCTTCCGCACGGCACGAATCGTGCCGGTGGCACGGCCGGCCACCAGCCGACTGGACCTCCACCGAACGCTGCCCCGACGCCGGTGGAGGTCGTCGGTCGCAGCCCAGGCCCAGCGAGCCGGCGGGCACTCCGCCGGGCCCGAACCAAGCCGTGAACCAGCTTGGTTCCGTGAAGAAGGGGCCGTCTCTCTCCCATTCTCTCTCTCTCTGTTTCTCTCTCATTCTCTCCTCTCTTACCTTACGGCTGTCATGGGTGATCTTGGGGAAGGAGGGGAGCTCCCCCCCCCCCCCCTCCTTATATCATGGCAAGGGGAGGGTTAGCCCCTCCCCTGTGCTCGTGTGAAGGGGGCGCGTTGGCGCCTCCTTCCGCCATGCCAGGTCAACATTGGCGGAGGAAGGGCGGTGCCTCCCTTCCTCCGTCAAAGAGGCGGATCCTCACATGGTGAGGATCCTGGAGGGAGTTCACATTCTTCCTTCTTATAAAAATTTCGGCCTCGAAATTGGTGCACTTCAAATAACCTTTAGAATCCAAAGCTTTGATCATATGATTAATCTTCTTCCCATTTACATATGCTATGTTACAAACAATTAAGGATATTTTTCTTTAATTTCCTCCTCAAGCTCCTAAGTAGCTTCCCTCTCAGAATGATTACTCCATTGAACCTTGACATAGGGAATGCTACGGTGTCTTAAAACTTGATCCTTGCGGTCCACAATACGCACAGGATGCTCCTCATATGTTAGATCCTTCCTTAACTGCATGGGCTCAAATTCTATCACATGGCTGGGTTAGGAATATACTTCTCAACATAGATACATGAAATACATTGTGTACCCCAGAGAGTGCCGGAGGTAATGCCAGGCTATAGTCTACCTCTCCTACTTTACTCAGAATCTCAAATGGCCCAATGTATCATGGACTTAGCTTACCTCTAATCCCAAATCTCATCACATTTTTGATTGGTGATATCTTCAGGAAGACATGGTCCCCAATATGAAATTCTAGCTCCCTTCTTCTCACATTAGCATAGCTCTTCTGTCGGCTCTGAGCTGTGCGGAGTCATCCTTTAATCAACTGTACCTTCTCTACGGTCTGCTGAATCAGCTCTAGGCCCAACAATTTCCTCTCCCCACATCATCCCAACATAAGGGAGATCTGCATTTTCTACCATACAAGGCCTCAAATGGAGCCATCTGGATACTGGCTTGGTAACTATTATTGTAAGCAAATTTCACTAAAGATAAGTGGTTGTCCCAAGCACCACCCAAGTCCATTACACAGGCTCGCAACATGTCCTCCAGGATCTGTATGGTCCTCTCAGACTGCCCATCTGTCCGAGGATGAAAGGCTGTGCTGAAGTTCAGTTTGGTCCCCAGAGCTCCATGAAGGCTCTTCCAAAATTGGGACACAAACCTAGTATCTCGATCTGATACAATTGATACGGGAATACCATGAAGCCTTACAAATTGCTCAATATACATGTTGGCCAATCTCTCACTGGAGATCCCAACCTTAAATGGCAAGAAATGGGCTGACTTTGTTAATTTGTCCATAATGACCCATACTGCATCATTACTCCTAGGGGTCTTAGGCAGACCAGTCACGAAATCCATAGTGATTTTCTTTCATTTCCACTATGGAATCATCAAGACTGAAGAGGTCCCGCAGACCTTTGATGCTCAGCCTTCACTTGCTGACATACTAAACATTTGGCCACGTACTGAGCAATCTCTCTCTTCATTCCCTTCCACCAAAAGTTTTCTTTTAGGTCTTTGTACATCTTGGTGCCTCCTGGGTGCACTGTATAGGGAGAGTAGTAAACCTCCCTTAAAATTTCTGCTCTTAGTTCCACCACATTTGGCACACAGAGCCTGCCATCAAATCTCAGGGATCCATCCTCCATTATAGCAAATTCATTTTGAACCCTTGACTTCACAGCTTCTTTAATCTTTTGCAGGTCCAAGTCTTCTTTATGGAGGACTTGATCCTGTCTAACAGAGTTGGTTGGAGTACAAGTGCTGCACAAGCCCATCGGACCGTTGTACTCGCAATCCAACCTCCAGCTTCTCAATATCCCTCTAGATGTGAAGCTGAGAAGTGATCATAGAAGCTAACTCCGAGGAGGACTTCCTGCTCAAGGTATCAACTACCACATTGGCCTTCCCTGGGTGATAGTGCAGGTTCAGGTCATAATCTTTTAGTAGCTCCATCACCTCCTCTGCCTCAAGTTTAACTCCTTCTGAGTGAAGATGTATTTCAGACTTTTGTGGTCTGTATACACATCACATGCCTCTCCATATAGATAATGCCGTCAAATCTTCAAGGCAAAAATCACAGCGGCCAACTCCAGGTCATGGGTAGGATAATTTTGCTTATATGGCTTTAGCTGCCTGGAGGCATAAGCTATCACCTTCTCATTTTGCATCAGAACACATCCCAATCCCTTTCGAGAAGCATCCGTGAATAGGGTGAATCCTCCAGATCCTAACGGAAGGGTAAGGATGGGGGCTGATACTAGGCGCTGCTTCAGCTCCTGAAAACTTCTCTCACACTCCTCAGTCCAGTCAAACTTCGCTTGCTTTTGGGTCAAGCAAGTCACGGGTAGAGCAATGCGAGAGAAGCCTTCCACAAATCTGCGATAATATCCAGCCAGCCCCACGAAACTTCTTACTTCAGATACATTGGAAGGCCGACACCAGTTTACAACTGCCTCAATCATCTTCGGGTCCATAGATATGCCATCGTTAGATATTATATGACCCAAGAATGATACTTGGCTCAACCAGAAGTCGCACTTCTGCAACTTGGCATAAAGCTTTTTCTCCCGAAGAGTTTGCAGAACAATCCTCATGTGGTCCACATGTTCCTCCTGGCTTTTAGAATATACCAGGATGTCATCAATGAACACCACCACAAATTGGTCCAAGTATGGCTTAAAGATTATGTTCATCAAGTCCATGAATGTTGTCGGGGCATTAGTCAACTCAAACGGCATCACCAAGAACTCGTAGTGGCCATACCTAGTCTTGAATGTTGTCTTAGGCACATCTCCAGCCTTGACTTTGAGTTGATAGTATCCTGACCGAAGATCAATCTTCGAGAATATCCGAGCTCCTTGGAGTTGATCAAACAGATCATTGATCCTCAGCAAGGGATACTTGTTCTGCACTGTTACCTTATTGATTTCTCGGTAATCAATGCTGAGCTGAAGACTCCCATCTTTCTTTTTGATAAATAATACTGGAGCACCCCAAGGAGAGATACTCGTTCTGATAAATCCCCGGTCTAGGAGCTCCTGCAATTGGTTCTTTAACTCTTTTAGTTCAGCTGGGGCCATACGATAAGGGGCCTTGGATATAGGTCCAGTACCAGGGACCAAATCAATGGTGAACTCCACTTCCCGGTCTGGAGGCAATTCGATCAAATCATCCGGAAGACCTCAGGAAACTCCATAGCCACTGGAATATCCTCAAACTTCATCTCTTCCTACTGAAGGTCCTTGACCACAGCAAGAAACCCTTGGCCACCTTTCTTCAAATATTTGGCAGCCTGCAGTACTGATACAAACACTGAGGATAGGTGTTCCTGGCTTCCAGTAAAATTGAATTTAGGCTGATTAGGGATTTTGAAGATCACCATTTGATGGAGCCACTTGACCCCATGGGCAATAAAGATAACAATTTTTGGATGGTATCCTCTCAAGATAGTAATTTTCAGATGATTTTCCTAGACGGTTCGATGGCCTTCGCGAATGGCTTAATTCCTAAGCGGCCTCACTGCTCACTGCTCTACTCGGCTTTCTTTTGAAAGACGCAATGGATTGCTTCCGGTTGCAACAAGCGTCTCGTCATAATGAAAGAGAACAAAAAGAAAAAGAGTATTTAATGGTGCAGAAATGTTCATATTAACTTGAGGGCAATTAATGGAATGGAGTGTCACGGAAATCTCGCCTCGGCACTCCAAGTCGCCTCGTCCCGTCTCGGCCTTATCTAAGTCAGCCTTGGCTTTGGCCTCAGCAACGCCTTGGCATCAGCCTCGGCCTCGCATCGGCCCCCAGCATCGGGTCGGCCTCTACTTGCTAGGCATTTATTGCCTTATTCTCTACCGTATTTATAGCATTTATGGCCTTAAAGGCCACGAGCATCCCGGAATTTATTGCCTTATTCTCTCTCATGTATTAAGGCATTTATGGTTAGCCCTCTCGGCGTCAGCCTCAACAGCGCCTTGGCGTCGGCTCGGCGTCGGCCTCAACAGCCCCTTGGCATCGGCGTCGGCCTCAACAGCACCTCGGCCTCGGCCTCGCGTCGGCCTCAACAGCCCCTCGGCATCGGCGTCGGCCTCAACAGCCCTGTTAGGGTCCCCGGTCAAGGACTCCAAAACATTCACCAACTCCTCCGCATGATCCGCTCCAACACCATAATCGATCCTCCCAAACTGTTTCCAGTAACACACGAGCGTGGTAATTAGGATCTAACACACAAGAAATGAAGAATGCCTCACTGTTATTATGAAGAACGTGGTCTCAGGATTATTAGTCCTTTGAACCACCAGAACACAAGAACACTCGTACAAGGGTTATTAGCCCAAGCATGCCCAAACTTAAGAGGTTATCAGTCCCTAAGTTTATTGGCATAAATGTGCCTATGCCTGGCCAACATTCATAATCTCTCTAAGCTTACAAAACACAACTCTTCAATCCCCCCTATTGCTCCTGAGGAGTGCTTATATAGGCATCCTCATGAGCTTCCAAAATCCTACCAACCCAATCAAATTAAATCTAGATCAAAGCTTCAAGATTCTAAGGAAACAATTCGAAACAATTCCTAGAATCAAGGAGATTTGACGATACATGCCTAAAACAACTTAACTAAAAGGGAAACTAATCTTCTAGAGTTTAGGAGAAACATCCTAAATCTAGAAGATATGATTTATTCAATCACTCCCCACAAGAAAATCAATCTCTGAAGATATCTCCATAATGCACTTGATCTCGCCGCCATCCGCCTCCCTACACGGTGGCGCCGCCGCCATTCTCCTCCATGGTGGTGATACTCCTCCGACTCCCAAGGTCATGCTCGTTACATCCCGCTCGGTCACCGCTAAGACTGGTGGTGCTCCATTGCCGGAGGTGGCTGCTGTGGGTAGCCACTCTTGATCATCTGCTACTGGTTGGCTAGGCTGGTGGCCAAAGTCTTGCTGTGGCACTTTGTCAAGGCAAGTCTGGGTGCTGGCCCTGGGCTTGCCATGGTATGGCTGTGGTGCTTTGGCTGCGCGCGCTATGGGCATGTCATGTGCTTCGGCCGTGCACGCTGTGGGCATGTCAGGGGCATCCATAAGTGTTACTGGGGCCGCATCTCACAACTTATCCTTCCCGTCGACAGCCCCTCGGCGTCGGCGTCAACAGCCCCTCGGTGTCGACGTCGGCCTCGGCCTCGCGTCGGCCTCAACAGTGCCTCGACGTCGGCCTTGGCCTTGCGTTGGTCTTGGTAGCTGAGGCCGTGCATCCACTTGCTCAAAGGCATTTATTGCCTTATTCTCTACCATATTTATAGCATTTATGGCCTCAAAGGCCACGAGCATCCGCTTGCTCTAAGGCATTTATTGCCTTATTCTCTCCCATGTATTAAGGTATTTACTGCCTATTCTCCTCGGCCATGAATAGTGTCATGCACATGAACAGTGCCTTGCACATGAACAGTGCTATGACTCCATAATTAATGCTCTACAAGGGACAGCTAGCTTAACTCCAAACGACATCTTCTGTCCCAATGGCTGCACCTTGGGGCCCACGTGACTAACCTTATCACCCATCGCTGTTCACACAGGACTTTCACGTGGCCTGTCATCCCATTCTCTTTTGCCAAGATCACTGGCGGTTACTGCCATACTATGGGCCGTTACCGATACTTATGGCACACGTTTAGCAGCTATGCGCCTACCTACGGAGCTGATCTTAACGGAACTTATGATTCGACTGGTATGGACGAAGGGTAAGAGGGACCCCGAACAGGTATATAAAGACCCCGACCCCCAACAAGGGAGGGGGACTCAATCTCTACTCTTTCATTAAAAAATCCCTGTTCTCTAGATCGCTGACTTGAGCATCGAAGGGTCCCCGCCGGAACCACCGGTCCGGGACTTTTCTTGCAGGTTTCCAGCTGAAGGAGTGGTCCCTGTCATTCCTCTGAAGGCCAACAAAGCATTTCTATCGCCTGACACTCCTCAAAAGTGATTTGGCAGCAACAGATTAGCACGCCAGGTAGGGGTGGATCAGCGATGCTAGTTTGCAGATCCTCATCCCCCTCTAATCAAAATGGTGATCATAAAGATAGTGATGACAAGAATCAAAGAAGCTTTCGCTAGTTATGCTGGGGGGCACCTTCAATGAGCTGAGCAACAGGAGTATGGGGGGCATTTGATGAGGCCACTTGACCCCATGGGCGATAAAGACAACATCTGGGCTTGGCCTCAGTGAATCGGCTTCTCCTCCTTGAGCTTAGCAGATTTCACTCGGCCTCAGCGCCGAGCGCCCCTCGGCCGCTCCTGCTCCTTGAACTGTTAGCAAATACTGAGGGGCCACTTTTTGAGAGAGTACCGCACTCTGATACCCTCTCTCCCCTCTTGCAACCTGGCACATGGTGATGTCCATCCAAGGCCATGTCTTCCGATTCTTGGTTTTGCCAAACACTAGGACGTCTCCTAGCATGATGTCATCAACTTATCAGGCTTGACATTGTGGCACTACGCCACAGGAGCAAGACACGTTCATGTTAGCTAACATGAGGATTACTATCCTTCTCTGGTCCACATCCCAACTCAAAAGGTAACCAAGGGAATCTGGGGAGGGGGTTGGGCCAGGTCAAGGCTGGTCCTAGTCCCACATTGGGGAAAGCTTCCGTTTCCCTCCCTGCATCGACCCGACTTCTGGCGCCTTCGATGTCGCCTGTAACATCGTCCTAGCAACCAGCTCTCAATCCCATCTCTAACTAGTTTGTGTGGGACTCCCTCGATCTCTCTCTGATCCAACACTGAGGGAGGGAGAGAGAGGAGCTCCAGTTTCATTCGTTATGGAGGCTGCCTCTCGGCTCCTCCGCTACAGCATCAGGCCCCTCCATCGCCTCTTAGAAAAAAGCAAGCGGAAGGCTGTCAACACGAGGGGCATGACAACCCCATCCCAACTGTTCCACCTCCAAAGGTCCGTGAACCTGCCTTCGTGCCAGCTGCTCCCAGCACCTCACCTTCGGTCTCTCGCGATAGTCCCGGTCTCTCGTGGGCTCCGGCTTCCGAGTTTCTTCCCGGCTGTTCCCAGTCGTCCAAGGCCAGCTCCACGTAACCAGCTCTCCATCCCCGAATTCATGGGCGTGCTCCTCTCCTTAGGAGATGGTCTCTCAGGGCATGGAGACTACGACGCTATTGGCTGAATGGGCCATAACAGAGCTGGTTCTCCACACGGATGTCCAAGCCAAGCTCCGCCACGAGGTCGACACCATCATGGGGACTCCTGGCTCCATCCCTGCCTCCTGCTCCCAGGTGCCTCGGATCCATCTTGACACATGTCTGCTCCCAGGCGGCTGGACTCCCTCAGCCCCGTCTCCCAACTTCGTCCCAGCCACCCAGCTTCCTCTCGGTCCCAACCGCATCGGCCTCGGCTTATTCCATTTAGCCTCGGCTTATTCCATTCAGCCTCGGCTATCCCGCTTGTTCTCAGCTCCCTCAGCCATGCGAGCTCCCTCGGCTCTCCCCTCGGCCTCGGTCTTAGCCCCTTGGCCTATTTCCTAGGGGGCAGACCACCAGCGGACTGAAGTATCTAAATCAGCAGAAGGAAATGGGGGTGCTACAAGATCTAAGTACACCATATTAACCTATTTCATTCATTGATACTTGAAAATATCATGCAAGGGAAGACCGACTCTGCATCAACACTAAAAGCTCCGCGTCGCACTCAAAGCCCGGCTCCGGCTCGCGTCAGCACTCAAAGCCCGGCTCTGCATCGGCACTAAAGCTCCGCACTAAAGCCGGCTCCGGCACTCAAAGCCCGGCTCGCGTCGGCACTCAAAGCCCGGCTCCGCGTCGGCACTCAAAGCCGGCTCCGCGTCAGCACTCAAAGACCTACTCAGCTTGGCACTCAAAGCCCAATGTACCATCGGCACCAAAGCCCGACTCCAGCTCGGCACCTAAAGCCCGATGTACCATCGGCACTAAAGCTCGACTCCGGTCAGCACTCAAAGACCGATAAACCATCGGCACTCAAGCCGAGGCCAGCTCGGCACCAAAAACCAAAAACTAACTCCAGTGTTGGCAATAAAGATCGAGGAAAAGGCACCTGACGACTCTCCAACTCTCAGGTCACCCTTCGGGGTTAAAAGGAACCCAACGACTTCAGCAACTCTCGGGTCACCACGCAGGCCGGTCACGAAACCCCCAAGGCGGTTTTATTGCAATCACAGCGGCTCTATCGGCCTTAGCAGCTCCATTCATCTGCCTTCATGGCCTCATTACAACTTCAGCAGCTTTATCACAACCTCAACGGCTTCACAGCAGCTCTGCTTTGCCTCAACGGCCAATGGCCAATTGAGTAAGACTTTATCTAAATTATATACCTGCAACATATTATTGGTCACTTTCGGCCATCAAGAAGCCCTAAGACAACTCATAGTTGGGAGAGGCCAACTCCCCAGCTCAGTTGACGGGCACCCACTTTCAAAATTTTATGACAAAGGTAGAAGACCCAAAGTCAACTCAAAGTTAGGAGAAACTGACTCCCCAACTCACAGTTGACGGGCATCCGCCTCCGTGCTTTGCATAGGAGAGGATTACTGGCTGCCAGTCAAGGGTAACCCACTTACCCTCAAACTTTGCTTAAAAGTTTTTTGAACAGGCAAAAAGCATGGCTCCAAAGAGCGTAAAGACGTCTATACAAGGCAGCGCCAAAGGAAAGGGGTTTTCCCACTTGGAAGGAATCATAGTTGAAGTTGATAGGAAAGGGTAGATGCGAAGGTAAAAAGCCCTACACTCCTTTCGCTTAGCTAACGCGGGGCACACAAGCTCAGGAGTGTGAGGGGCATTTGATGGGGCCACTTGACCCATGGGCAATAAAGACAACAATTTTTTGATAGTATCCTCTCGAGATAGCAATTTTCAGATGATTTTCCTAGATGGTTCGACGGCCTTCGTGAATGGCTTAATTCCTAGGCGGCCTCACTGCTCTACTCGGCTTTCTTTTGAAAGACGCAATGGACATTTAATTTTATCCTGCAATTGCATCTCGTCATAATGAAAGAGAACAAAAGGAAAAAGAGCATGTGCAGAAACGTTCATATTAACTTGAGGGCAATTAATGGAATGGAGTGTCACGGAAATCTCGCCTCGGCACTCCAAGTTGCCTCGTTGGCCTCATCTAAGTCAGCCTAAGCCTTTGCATCAGCCTTTGGCCTCGGCCTCTTTTGAGGCCGACGTGCATCCACTTTCTAGGCATTTATTGTCTTATTCTCTACCGTATTTATAGCATTTATGGCCTCAAAGGCCGCGAGCATCCAGGCATTTATTGCCTTATTCTCTCTCATGTATTAAGGCATTTATGGTTAGCCCCCTCGGCATCGGCGTCGGCCTCAACAGCGCCTCGGCGTCGGCCTCAACATCGGCCTCAACAGCGCCTCAGCGTCGGCCTCGGCCTGCATCGGCCTCAACAGCCCCTCGGCGTTGGCGTCGGCCTCAACAGCCCCTCGGCGTCGCCTCAACAGTGCCTCGGCGTCGGCCTCGGCCTTGCGTCGGCCTCAACAGCGCCTCGGCGTTGCCTCAATAGCCTCCTCGGCCTCGGTCGGCCTCAATAGCCCCTCGGCGTCGGCCTCGGCCTCACGTCGGCCTCAACAGCCCTCGGCGTCGGCTCGGCCTCGCATCGGCCTCAACAGTGCCTCGACGTCGGGGCCTTGCCGGTCTTGGCAGCCGAGGTCGTGCATCCACTTGCTCAAAGGCATTTATTGCCTTATTCTCTACCATATTTATAGCATTTATGGCCTCCACAAGCATCCACTTGCTCTAAGGCATTTATTGCCTTATTCTCTCCCATGTATTAAGGTATTTACGGCTGCCACGTTAGCCCCTTCGGCTCGGCCTACTCCCCTCGACCATGAACAGTGTCATGCACATGAACAGTGCCTTGCACGTGAATAGTGCTATGACTCCATAATTAATGCTCTACAAGGGACAGCTAGCTTCAACTCCAAACGACATCTTCTGCCCCAATGGCTGCACCTTGGGGCCCACGTGACTAACCTTATCACCCATCGCTGTTCACGCAGGACTTCCACGCGGCCTGTCAACCCGTTCTCTTTTGCCAAGATCACTGGTGGTTACTGCCATACTATGGGGTTACCGTTACCGATACTTATGGGCCGTTACCGATACTTACATTTAGCAGCTGTGCGCCTACCTACGGAGCCGATCTTAACAGAACTTATGATTCGGCTATTATGGACGAAGGGTAAGAGGGACCCATGTATATAAAGACCCCGACCCCAACAAGGGAGGGGGACTCAATCTCTACTCTTTCATTAAAAAATCCCTGTTCTCAGATCGCTGACTTGAGCGTCGGAGGGTCCCCCGGAACCACCGGTCCGGGACTTTTCTTGCAGGTTTCCGGCTGAAGGAGGTGGTCCCTGTCATTCCTCTGAAGGCCAACAAAGCATTTCTGTCGCCTGACACTCCTCAAAAGTGATTTGGCAGCAACACCATTTTCCTGAAACAGTCTATCGAAGCATGATAGGAGGCCAACCAGTCCATCCCAAGGATAACATCAAAGGACTTTAGTGGAAGGACGATTAGATTAGCCTCAGCCTCTTGTCGCCCATGTTGATCTGGTAGGATATGCATACATACTCCACCTTCATAACATCTCCATTTGGGAATGCACTGAGCAACTCTTGTTCTAGGGGAACGAGTGTCAAAGATGCATTATTGGCAAGATA
This sequence comes from Calamus simplicifolius, assembly GCA_900491605.1. NCBI lineage: Eukaryota > Viridiplantae > Streptophyta > Magnoliopsida > Arecales > Arecaceae > Calamus > Calamus simplicifolius. Next base: position 31,042 of record UESW01004801.1, on the reverse strand, counting down.
AGCATCAGATATAAATGAATGCGTGCACCCGGATTTACTAAAGTTTGAGCATAGTGTTGCCTACTTTAATTGTCCTGATCACAAAGTTTAGATTGTCTTAGATGTCATATTGCTTATCCTATTTATCATTCATGATCAATTCATTATATCTCATATGAACAAAATAATCTTAAAGGAGTACTTAGGTAACAGGTATACCTGCCACAACGGAGTTAGAAGCGGCAGCATCCTATTGGGTGAGAGTAAAGACCCTTCCCTGGGTCCTAGGCTGCTGCTGCTGGCCTCTACCCTGATCCGAAGGAGGCTGTTGATCCTCTGAAGGGGACAAGTGCCATCTTGTGACCCACCTGCCCACATATGAAGCAGGCACCAGTCGTCCCGTGGCACCACTTGCCTGGGTGGGAGTTTCTGCATTGAGGGCAACGGGTTTCCATACCCTTCGGTCCTGAGGGGGCCTGATAAGGGCCTCTCTTCTTGGCCTGACCTGAAGACTGGCTAGAAGGAGACCCCTTCTTCTTCCTCTGCTGTTGCTCCCACTGCTTATGGACCACACCCATATCCCTCTCAATCACCAAGGCCTTGTTCACCATGCACTAAATGTGGAGAGTTCGAAGGCATTGACTGCTTGCATCAGTCTAGGCCTCAGTCCCTCTGTGAATTTGATGATCTTGGCTCTCTCAGTGGCCGCTATGTCTAGAGCAAACCGAGCCAACCGGGTAACTCGGCTTCATACTACGCCACAGAGAGATTTCTTGCTCCAGTTTGACAAACTCCGACTGCATTTATCTCTGCACACTATTGGGGAAGTATTTGTCATAGAAGACTTTCTTAAACTCTCCCCAAGAAATAGTCACCCATCCATTCGCTGCTCCATAAGTAGCCACCAATCATATGCCTTCCCCTGAAGGAGGTAGGTAGCGAATCTAATTCGCTCCTCCTCTTGGCTACCATGAGCTGCAAATGCTTTCTCATCTCCCTCATCCATTTTTCACATCGGCAGGGTTAGTGGATCCACAAAAAGGAGCAGGGGCCAAGCTCTTGAACTCAACAAAGCTCCGGCCCCCTCCCCGCCAAGGCTAAGATGGAGCGACTGAGCAGGCTGCGGAGCGGAAGAGGCAGGCCGAGCAGGCTGGATTTGCTGAATATATTGCTGCATGGCTTGCATAGCCTGCGACATTCCCGCAAGAGCCTGAAGCAATTGGGCCTGAAATTGTGGTTGATCATTGTCAGCCAAATTAACGGAACCAGAGCCTCAGAAGCTTGCTGGCCTCCCTGCTGGCCACAGTCACCAGCCTGAGAGTTCCCATTAGGCCGCAGACTCCTAGTGCAACATGGCATTCTTAACTCCTGCCAGAGTTAGGTCCTAGTCAATATCCTTGTAAACCACTAAATTTCAGGCTTCAAAATATATTACTTGAATTTTTTAATAAAGTTGTCACCCTCCCAATATAATCCTAATGTTCTACCTAGTGTCATCTTGTGTCTGTCCCTAAGGTCAAACCTAGGCTCTGATACCACATAAGCTGTCACGCCCCAGACCCTATATTGGATCTAGGGGTGGCAACCCGCCGCATGCCTCGCATGCAAGGCATCCCGAAATATAACATTTAATACAAGGAGGGGTAATAACTATATATCATCCAATTTAAATGGTTCTTAATACAAACCATAATCATATGTTTTAGGCTACATGCCCAAAATACATAATTCAATAGGGCCACAACAAAGTATTAATCTAGGTTACTCTGATAGCGCTCCAACTACCCCATATTCCCATCTTCAGTTCTGTGGCTCTGAAAAATATTGTGAGATTTAAATGAGCTCACACTCAATAAGTAAGCCAACTATAATATAATGTAATTACTCAAATTTTCATAATAAACAACTGCCAAGCTTCCATATTTCAAATACATTTTACCATGTTATCAAAACATGCATCATATGCTTAAAATAATTTTGGAAGCAATTGCTATATATAGCATTTCAAGAATATATAATTTTAGAATAAAACCACTGTACCACTGTAAATAGCATGTAAATATGCATTTTTATACTAATGTCCCACGATCACACACTATGTACACAGAACACCCCCTCGGGTGTATCGTCCATAAATATCTCCTAGGAGTTAGGGTCCTGGAACCAGTGTCATGAACTCACATCCTGCCATATCCGGCTACAACATACCCCAAGAGTGTGTTCTCCATATACCCCGCTATGGAGATGGGTCATGGTGCCATGTGGCATAATATTGCCATATCCTGTCACAGCACACCTTCTGGGTGTGTGTTCTCCATATACCCCCTATGGAGTTGGGTCTCGGTGCCAAGTGAGTCATGCAACATATCACATCATACCATATCATAGCGGATCATGGTGGGACATATTATCATATACACAAAGTATCATTTTCATGTCACATTTGCCAAATAGCATGTATCATTGCAAAAATGCAATCCATATACTTTTCATAATTACAGTAAATTAAACATGTCAAATACACATGTATATTTATAAAACCTTTAACGATTTCAAAGATCATACCAATTGATCAGTTGTCCACATAGATATCCAATTATTTACAAAATATGATAAATAATAAACTAATCATAGTAAATGCTCATTTGCAAATAAGAGTACCAATCCTTTTTCTCATTTTTAAATAATGCAATATATATCAATATAGCATTTAAATACATAATTTTATATTTTAATAATTTATGAAAATTATAATAATTGACTTACTTACCTCCTGGCGCTAATCCAAAAATGTAATTCGGCTATTTAAGCACATGGGTACCTACAACATCAATTTCCCAATTTTTAGTCCCCAAAATAGCATATCAAAATAGCTTTTAACTCTACCCAGTTTAATCCCGGGGCCAACTTGGGGCTTGAATATCTCCAATACATAAGCCCAAATGGAAAATAAAAATACTCCCAGAAAGTAGAATCAACACTGATCCGGGGCATATTTTTTTTTTCATTTTTGGCACAATACGGGGTTCAAATGGCCCAAAAATTACTCGTGAGCCGGCCCAGCATGGCTCAAAAGGAGAACGGCCCAACAGGGTCCGCTCCCCTTTCTTCCCTGCCTCCCCTGTTTCGCCCGAAACAGGGGAAGGACTGAGCCAACGGCCAGGGCCACCACCGGCCACTTCCCGGAGGGGCTCGATCGTTGACGACCGGTCCGGAGCCGGCCGCCGCGGTCATCTCCCCTTCTCTCTCTTTCTCCCTATTTCTCTCTCTTTCTCTCCTCGTTCTTCCGCACTGCATGAATCGTGCCGGTGGCACGGCCGGCCGAACCTTCACCGGACGCTGCTCGGCATCGGTAAAGGTCGCCGTCACAGCCAGGGCTCGGCGAGCCGACGGCACTCCGCCGGGCCCGAACAAGCCATGAACGGTTTGGTTCCGTGAAGAAGGGACCGTCTCTCTCCCATTCTCTTTCTCTGGTTCTCTCGTTCTCTTCCTCTCTTACCTTACGGCTGCCATGGTGACTTGGGGAAGAAGGGGAGCTCCCCCCTCCTTATATCATGGCAGGGAAGGGTTAGCCCTTCCCCTGTGCTCGTGTGAAGGGGGCACATCGGCGCCTCCTTTCGCCACGCCGATCAACATTGGCGGAGGAAGGACGGTGCCTTCCTTCCTCCGTCAAAGAAGGCGATTCTCACATGATGAGAATCCGGAGGGGGGAGTTCACAAAGACAAAAGAATCACTTTCTATTTCCGATTTTGTGCTATCAAATTTATCAAAAAGATTAATCAAAACTTCACTGGAAGCAATTCAAATTCTACCTCGTCCAATGCAAATAAGTCATGATAGTTGGTAAAAAACTAAATACCAATATATCCTTGAGGACCTGTCTCATATACAATACAGTGATGACCTTGTAAGATTTTTTTTTTTTTTTTTTCTAAGTACTCAATAAACTACTACTCTCCATCGCATGGTATCGCTAGACCAACCCCACCCACCGCCACCAAAAATAAAAAAACTATGCATGCATGTATAACATGTGACATCGCTTTCCATCGTTCCATTTAATGCAATCCTAATTGCAGAGAATTTGTCCTTCTCTACTTCCTCTCCATTGCCCTATGTAAACTAACCACAGGGGTAAGACGAGACCGGTAGGAGTAGGAGACCACAGGGAAAGAGCCATGAGAACCTTTGCTTCATCTCTTCGCTGGTAGGTCGTGCTAATATTTTTGGAGGTCCCACCGCAATGGAAAGTAACGGGAATCTTGGCTTCATCTCTATCCTAATCCTAGGAGCGGTAGGCCGTGCTAATATTTTTGAAGGTCCCGCTTCCTCCGGATCGCTCGGCAAAAGGCACCGACCCGGTCAAAAGGAGGAGCCTATTTACGACCGGCACGCGGACTTTCTCCGGCCTTATAAACGGACATAAATAGCCCTGGGTACAACCGGTGAAGGTCCATTTGACATCCAAGAGAGGACTACGTTGATTTCTTCCTGCTATCGCTCATCGTTGGCTGGTCACTAAGATTTTTGGTATTGAAAGCAAAGTGATCCTTGCTTTTTTATTTTATTTTTATCTAAATTTTTTATTCTGAATTTCGAATCTGATTCATCCTATATTAATGTGATTATTCATCTGGATCAAAAAATAAAAAATTATAGACCATTTTGGTCCAGAGTTGAACTTAGAGGCTGAACCCATCTAATTATTAAATTAAATAGGATGATTGGGCTAAATTACAGCTCATTACACTACACCGAGGAAATATTAGAGTCCATCTTTTGCGTTCTCAGATATAATATTAGCGTTAAGAGCCAACCTCTCAATTTTGTTTGAATTTTGAGAAAGAAAGAAGGGAAGGGCGAAAAAGAAGAACGAAGGGAATGAAAAGAAAGAGAAAGAAAAGATTGGTACCTTTTTGTATTTAAAAAAAATAAAAAAGTAGGAAGAATAATTTGTATTTATTTTGGATAAAAAGAAAAAGTTATCCAGTACAAGAGGAACCTAACGTTATAACATACATGAAAATAGAATTGGAAACTATAAGATAAAAGTTATAAAATATTTCTTTTTCTTTCTAAAAATTAGTTTTTGAGAAAAATTAGAGGGAAATAAGTCATCCTATTTCTTTGCTCTTCTTCTTCCTCTTTCTTTTCAACAATAATTTTTATTATTTATTTTCTTTTTTCTTTCCTTTATTTTTTTTTGAAATAGACTATGGCTATTTTCAGATAGGGCTCAAAGGAAAGGATGCTATGACCAAAGATCAATTTGATCTAGGATTAATTTTATATTGGAAAATAGTTGATGTTAAAAATCTGTCTAAAAATTACTTGAAATTTAAAGCTAAAAATTTAAATATAAAAAATTTAAATTCAATGAAGATGAGAATCATGTCTGAACCAAGGTATATTAAAACTGTCCTAACAACTAGTTTCGTTCCTTCATGCAGGTTATAGGCGATCTGTCCCTAAGGTACAACGATTTGATTCGATTCGAACCTTCTATCATGAACACGATTAGATGAAGGTGCAACCCAACGACTCCTTCATATGCTCACTAAAAGATCAACAGTAACAAAAAAAAAAAAATAATAATAATAAAAATTTACTTTCTAAGCATAAGAATAAGATTCAGACTTAATGAAAAATTAATCAATCATAAATCCTTAAGCCTATTTATAAGCTTAGCCAAAAAATTCTCAAACGGCTTAGTCCATAATGACCTTTTAAGGCTTGATAAATATTCATAGAATGCTTGCAAGTGCATCGGGCGACTCACAGAAACGTCTACGAGCATTTGCTCATGGGCATTTTTTTTTATTTAATTTTTTTTAACGTAAAAAAATCAACACTTTAATCACTAATGCTTCATATTCTACAATTTAACAGCTTAATATAGCTAGCATTGTATCTAATGTTTTGAGTCTCAGAAGTATGGATTTTTTGTTTATATATGCTGCAGAATAAACAGGGAGATGGGGGATTTGGTTCCTTCTGTTGGTGGAGGCATGCTTCCCTGATCTAGTCACAAGGAAGGGCATGTGCTCAGAGGTCATTCTCTTGTGCAAGTCAACAGAAGTCTAGTCTACAAAACTATGTCAAAATTGTCATGTGATCAGGCTTGTTAAGTTATTAAAACCATAGATCTCTGTCCTGTTTTAAGGGACAGGACGTCCATGGAGCAGAGCACAAAATTTGACTTCCCGCTGCCGTGAGCTCATTTTGCAAACCTGTGTTCTATTTTGAACCTATACGTACCTACAAGTTCAAAGAGGAATGCAGATATATCTAATGGCAGTCCAGAGTCCAGACTATTTCCATATCAATTTTATTGTAATATTTCACTCTATGGAAGCCTTTCCATGATCTATTTGGATGGTGTCAGCAACAAGTCAAGGTCGTCCTAATTGGTTGTCTAGGCTTCATGGTATTTTTTTTTTTTTTATAAACATGTTATTAGAATCAATTATTCAAGTCCCGGGCTTCTCGTCCATCTTGTCATAGAGATTTGAAATTAGTCTTGACTGCTTCATTCATCTTAATTGTAGCATCAATTTTCAAAAATATTTAATTTATCAAAAAATAAATTTTTAAAATTTATAAAGATTTTGAAATTAGTCTCGACAGCTTCATTCCATGTTAATTGTAGCATCAATTTTCAAAAAGATTTAATTTATTAAAAAATATAATTTTTAAAATTTAAATATATTTAAAAATTAAATTAAAATATTAAATTTTATAAATAATTTATTATAAAAATTAATTAAGTATTGAAATGCTTAATTGGATTGGGGATCGGAATAGGATGGGGCTTAGGATATCTTTATTAATGATGCATGAAGGTTAAGTTCGAATTTTGTTTGAGCATATTCAAATTCCAACTCAATTAAAGCTATATATCAATATCCAATATTCAACACAATAAAAGTCAAGTACTGAGTCAGTTTTGGATGAAAATTTAGCAGTTAAGAAATTACTTTCCTAAACTCTTTAAAGTTAGTTAATGCATTAGAAATGTCAATAAATTATAAAAAATAAACTAATAATGATATAAAAAATAAAATATTATATCAAAAAGATGGTATATATTTAACTATTACTTTTGTTACCTAAACGGTTAGATAATGAAAAAAAAAAAAGAATGGAAGTGGCTCTATAATATTCAAAATCAATATAAATATTAAATTATAATAAATATTGCAAAAGACTATCAGAAATTAGAAGGGTAAAATTTTGATGGAATAAAATGAATTATAATTTTCTTACTCTTTATTTTTTCTTTTTAATAATTAAAAATAAAAGTTGATGGCACCCATCGAAATATATGTATGTATGTACGTATATGAAAGTAAGCAAGTATAGGATACAAATAATTAGAATTATTTTTTGGGTATGAACCTACTTAAATTCAAATCTGACCTGAATAGGCTTCAGATTTTATTCTAAAATCCAAACCCAAAATCAGTGGTCTATTACATTTATTTTTTATTTATAAATCTTTTGTTTTAGGTCTGTTTCAGATCAAGTTAGCTGAATTGTGGGCCATTGCCGACATCATTACTTGATTTGAAAAATATTTTGACAGCAGTCACGGCTTTTTTCAATCTTAATATTTTTAGTGGACCACCAATTGTGCAAGGGTTCCAACTTTTGCGTTTATAAACTACCATTGAAGACTCGAGGTTCACAGAACTCGAAACCAGCAAGATGTTTGCATTGACTCCCTTCTCAGCGACCAAGTTTCTAGTAATTTTCAGATAACTTGGGTTTCAAATAACTTGTTTGGTTGAAAATATCAAGAACCTCCAGTGCCCATATTTTCTATTCCAGGGCTCTGTCCATCGACCAGTTGTAAATAAGTAGAAGGATTTTAGACTAATATAATAACTAGAGTAGCAAAATCATGTTACAACCTCATATGAATTGCACCATCTCCTTTGACACTTCTTCTCAAATTTTAGAACTTGTTTATTCAATTTAATGCTGCTACTGGGATTGCTACAGACTCAAAAAAAAAAAAAAAAAAATTTCAAAAGCTTGCTGCTGACTTATAAATCTCAAAGAATATGTTTCAGACACTTGAAGAGATTTAGAAATCATTAGATGTTGAATCCTAAATCACAAAAAATACTTTTGAGAGACTTGAATTGCTATGGAAATGACTAGATACGTACTCACCTGGGTTCTGTGATTAGTGGTTTCAACATGGAATGCAGAGGCCCTTATTCTGGTTATATCGCCAAACATATTTTTTTCCTAGTGAGATAACCTTATATCCTGAAAAGGATAAATGGGTGCAGGGGCCATAGCAATTAATACCTATGCTACTAACCTACCCTTTTAGGCAAGTTTGAATTGGTGTGAATGTATTTAAGCTACAGATAGCTAGACTTGCCTAGACTTGTTGATTGAACGAGTCATATTTGGTTTAGAATTTTTATTGTTTCAATTTGTTTTGCCTATTTAACAATTAGATTAGGTACCATTTAGCTCATTTAAAATATATTCAATCCACTAAACTTGTTTTAATCCAACCTATTGAGTTATTTTAAATCTATTTGACTCATTAAAAATTTTCTTAATGTAGAATGCATGAACATATTTTTTATCTTTTAATAAATAGGTCAGGTTTGAGTTAGCAAATCTTTGAACCTTCTAAATGTGATTTATAGCATATACAACCCAACCTGATTGCTGCCAAAGGCATAATTTTATTCTACCATTTTGGTTGCATATATTATATTGTCATGCTCCAATTCATCATTTGGATTAACTATGCGACAAGGCTGCGTGATTCCTAGGGCATGACCCTAGGAAGCACCTTCAATTCAAAGCCAATATTAACACAAGCAATTATAGCGATAAATCAAGACATTTTAGTAATAATTTATTAATTTAAAATATATAATTCAAACACATTCGTTATCAAATGCAAAATGTTAGCCGTATGCTTACCAAAATTTTTGAATATAAACCCTAAACCTAGGCATCTTGCTCTAAAAAAAAATGAAAGCAATAATAAGAATGCGAGCTGACAACTCCATAAGAAATTTCCTTTCACGCACAGTAGCATAAATTAAATATGCATATGTCACTCTATAATTATTAATAAGTGAAGTCCATAACATTATTTCCATATCAATTAAGTCATAATTAATGTAAATTTATAAATTCAATCAACATGCTCACAATCATACCAATAATATAGCTTATAATAGTACAATAATGCCACATTTATGAATTTGTATTATTTAGATGATAATATTATTTCATAATAATTTATATTCATGATTTATGTCTATTCTTGATCCATAACAGTTTCGAACTTATTATATGTTGGATCCAATACTTCAGTATCTAAACTAGTTACAACTATACTATATAATAATCTGTAATGCGCTTGGTGATGCCATATTAGACAATGATCAAGACAATGCTAAGTGATGCTATACTAGACAATAATAATCAGCAAATGCGCGGACCTACGAGCAGGTACATCATTGCGTCCGATGCAGATCATCCGACATCAAAGCGGTGTACAAAAACTTTTCCTATTTCACATGATGTTTACGGTTATCATGAGGCATCAATCAATCTTGCTTAGGGTGTGTTTGTAATATATGGTGGATTAAGGTGGGATCGGATTAGTAATCCAATGCCACCAGCTTTCTAATCTCAAGCTCCCTTTTGGGTTTGATAATTCAGTCTTTTTAGATATATCAAACCAACATTTTGATAAGATTCATAATATAGAACTCTCTTTTTTCGCCTCCATCCATTATGGCCAATAACTGGTGAGCTGTGACCAAACTAACATATTTTTTTTATATATAGAAAAAACAATCCTGCAGAAGGTTCGCATCCAGAGACTTTTGCTTAGAGGAGGGCTCTTCATGCATCCCTGAAACATTTGTTAATCCTGATATTTTAGAATTATCTATCTGATTCCTTGTTAGTTCATCATCTTTCTCTTGCCATCAATAAGCCAGCTCCACTCCACGATGTTGTGTTCTATTTACACTCAGTCCAAGATCACCATCCAATTCCAAACACGATCCGCATCCATTGCACCAAAACGTTAGTGCTATTCAACACGCTGAACCAACACCTGAAAGCCTGCTGCTGGATTAGAATAGAGGTTCAGAGGACACTAACGATGGTGCCAAAACCAAAACTGAAAACTCCCTTTGCTCGAGTAGTTGACATGATTCCATAGCTAGCTAAAAACCTTGGCAGCAGCAGTGAGGTGATATATAATTCCAAAGAAACAAACAATTTTATCGGTTCACGTAATCTCCTAAAAAGCAAAATAAAGTTCCTATAGAGATCAGCCTACCTAACAGTACCAATTTTTTTTTTTTTTTTTGAAGGTAGTTGCCATGCTTCTCTCAGCATTCGTACGTGTTCAAACTCATCAAAGTCATGGATCCAACTTCTGTGACCGAAACATTTATATACTGGCCTGATAGATCTAAAATTAGGTGGATCCATCCACAACTTCCAAAAGCCAAACCATCCCTTCCCTCCCCTAGTTTGCCAACCTCGTTGATGACCCAACAACCTTGGCCGCGTTGGTTGAACCTCCGGCCACCTACCCACCCGCCGTTCCTCGCAAACCCTCTGCTTTAAAACCCCGCAAGAACCCTCTCGATCGACATCCCACAGCTAGCGCAGAAACGGAAATGGGCACCCTTGCTATGGCTGAGAAGGTGATGGAGGGCGCGGAGATCGTCCATGGACAGGAGGAGTGCCACCGCCACTCCATGGAGCTGCTCGAAGAGCTCGGTTTCCCGAGGGGCGTCCTTCCTCTCAAGGACCTCGAAGAGTGCGGGAGGGTGAAGGAGAGTGGCTTCGTGTGGATGAAGCAGAAGGCGCCCTATGAGCACTTCTTCCCAGGGACCAATACCCGAGTGAAGTACGAGGCGGTGGTGACGGCGTACGTGGAGAAGAATAAGATGAAGAAGATGACCGGAGTGAGAAGCAAGCAGATGCTGCTGTGGGTGCCAATCACTGAGATGACCATCGATGACCCGGCGGCACAGAAGATATACTTCAAGTCGGCCGTGGGGATTGGAAGGTCCTTCCCGGCCTCGGCCTTTATGGATGAGGAGCAGAAGAAGATTGAAGGAGAGGTGGCCAGTGATGAGAAGCAGAAGAAGATGGAAGGAGAGGTGCGTGCTTGATCCTGGCAGTTGTGTGTTGTTAGTACGTATTATGTTATATCCTATGTGACAAATTAATAATTCGTTGGAGATTCTGTCAGAAAGAAATTATTAAGACCATGTTTTAAGTATGGAAGCATTCAATTTCCTTTGATAAATGAATGAAATTATCAGTATCCCTAGTTCAAGATTCCCTGCTCTTGAATGGCTAATTAATAGCATATATATGTTCAACATATATATATAAGTTTCTCTTTCTTTTTCTCCTTTCTCTTTTTCATGCCAACATAGAAGTTGCTTAATTTGTTTTCTATCTGAGTCTACTATCAGTCTGAATTTGCTTCCTCTCTTTCCAATCAAAAAAAAAAAAAAAAAGCTAAGATATCTTATTTTATGTTAATCACTGCCTCTTACGCTGTCAACGTGGATTAAGATAAGAAAAAAATGACAAACGTTTCTAATAAATATTTTCTGAAATGGTAGGATTTAGTCAGGGACCAGCATGAGAGTACTAATCCATATATCCTCTTTGGATTTAAAACGTAGTTGTGTCTTATAATTGCATCAGCTTTCTTTTACATGACATAAAAACCACCACATATTTCATGAGTCTCACCCGTTAGCAGTCACCGAGCTAATGGAAGGAAGCATGATAAGAAGACCTACTTTGATATGGAGAGAATTTTTAGAGTTCTCGAATCCCAAAATTCAGAAAAGATCAATAGACCTTAATTACTGACTTCACAAATGTTGTTTCCTGACTAAATGAATACAAACAACAAGGCTATAGATATCTTAAGCTAGGTCGGTCACATGCATGGTCAATAAAAACAAAAACAAAAGATCTCATAATAACACTGGAAAAGCTGTAGGGTATATGGGGAAGTGAGGACAAACCTCCTGAGACGGAAGAATGGATAATGAGACAAAAAGCTTAATTATCGCTGTGAGGAAATTATGAACTTCCAACAAGTGGAGCATACCGAATGGTGGTTGGGTGTTTTCGTAGAAGATTGGCCAAGCTGTTGGGTTGTGTCTTTATAACAGACAAAACCTGAAATGCGAGCATCCACACATGATTGTTACTTTTGCTGCAAGAATCTTCTATCATGCGCCCCACATTTTATATCTCAGGTCTCTCTCTCTCTCTCTCTCTCTCTCTGGTCCGTGTTACCTATCATTTTTAGCTTTACCAACAATATTTGTTGAAAAAAATATTTTTAAAATATATTACGCACATGGAATCATTTCCAATTTTTACTAGCTATGCAGGTAATGTCACGCCCAAATCATAACTGGTGTACATGATGACCATGACTAGCTAGCTTCCCTATTGGTTTGAGTGCTAGAATGATGGCTGTCATTGCATTAGCTTTAGCTGATGAATAGAAAAAAAAAAAAAAGGAAAAAAAAAATCTTAAAGATGCATTACCTAAGATATTTTTTTTGTTAGGCTTCTTAAAAAAATCAAAACTAGCTGAACAAAAAAAAAATAAAAAATCATGCAGTCGAGATTAAGACTTTATTATTATAGTAGCAGTTTCTTTGGTAGATCCATGTTGCAGCATAGTACGCTCTAATCCCTTACCTATTGACAAAGAAGATCGGCTCTCATGTCTATAGAAAAGCCAATGATGCAGTAGATTAGATCGCCTCTACAGTTGCCCACTATCCTGACGGATCGGTATTTTGATGACCCTATCCCATTATTTTACATCAAATTATGTATTCTGATATTTCGAGCTTGACTCATGCCACACAGGTATGATCGCTCGCTCGTAACCAAAAAAAAAAAAAAAAAAAAAGATCGGCTCTGATCTCTTACTCATTGACAAAGAAAATAACTTAGTAATTTGGTAGCAGTTCCTTTGTTATTTTTTAAAATAAAATGATGCACAAATATTAGTCATCAATTTGTAGTTATTGAGTAGTTAGCAATCTATAAAATGTAAAAACCGAATCATTTGCCAAGGAACCGAAAATAGAGTCGTTGCCAAGGCCAATATGCATGCATGTGCACATACCCAAACATGTTAACATTTTAGCGTAAAAGATAATGTCCCACTAAATTGAACATATAAAAGAATATTGCTCAAAAATTAGAGTTAATTATATACCTCTCTTGAAAATAAGATAATGATATTTCAGAAAACCTGCTTTACTAATTTTATGACTTAATTTTAGTCATTTCATAATATGTGTTTACGTGGAGATATTTGATGTAAAAGGTCTAGGATGATGACAATGTGTCCACATGGAAAATATTAGCGATGTGATCATTTCATTTACTAAAATATAATAAAGCAATTGACACAAAAACTCCTCAGGCCCCAGAGCATTCTAGCTATATTTACCACCGTGATTTTACTCTCCAAATGAACCTGTTCTTATACCTAACCTTTGTTATCGGTATGGTTTTGTCATGCCATACTCTGTACAGCTGGATTTCTGAACTCATTTGAAACCAGAAACCAAAAGCCTAGCTTTATATACTGACGGTGAGTAAAAGAGGGATTTCTTGTGAATTCCATCTGTAGAATGCTTCGAAACACAAGCCGAGTCAACCAAACGAAACATCATGCCAGGGTCCAGTTTAGGTCAACAGCCAGGTGTTCAGACTGTCAGGCACTGTTGATTTGGTAAACATGGAATAGAAGAAGATGCTAAGAATCAAAATTTTCAAATGCAACACATGAAAACAGTAAAGAAGGATTGGATGCCGGTTTCCAACATCAATAGGCTCCGAGAATACACTCAAAACCTTTGCACAATTTACATCCAAATAAGATCTTCACGACAATTATTTTGTCAGGAAGATTTCCATATTTCATTGGTTAGAAAGAAGGAAAGATTGATGTTAAAATAATGGTAGCAAGCTTGTTAAGTTATATGACAGGAAAAAAATGGGTAAGATTCAGACCTTCCTGATCATTTAAAGACTTGGGCTCTAATTCTTTGATAGACTAGGTGCATGAATCTCATGAAGAAGGAAAAGACCTTAAAAATGAAAGTGAAAGGCAAAAAAAGTGGAAAAGGACTGTTGGAAGCTTAAGAGAACTAAAGAAGATGGGAATAGGTATTTGTTATCCTACAAAATGGTAGAAATAAAGGGTTGTTGAACAAGATTTAGAAGGCCAACAAAAGATAAACTAACAAAACCACATATCCAATAGCTAGATAATCTTAACAAGCCGGGTAACCAATGGAACAGTTTTACATGCATCTGTCTTCTGTTTAATAAAGATGATTTTTCTGCCTGATTTATTTTCCTATAGTTGAAGAAAAAACTGTAATTGACTACATAAGCATGAATTATTTTTATTCATGTCAGCTCACTAATCATACTTGGCTTGATCTGGAGTCTATAATGCAATCTAATCAGCTCCAAGAGGGGGAAGAAACCAGCATGCATCAATAGAAGGCATAAAAGAATATGTATTAGGCTAATGAGATCGGGGAATTGGCACGTTGGAGATGCTACATTTTGGGATAACATCACACATAGAAATTGCAATGGTGAGGAGACGGAGGCAAAGAGATGCTCTCCATCACCATCCCTGTTACTATTTCAGCCTTCTATCCCTATCCTCATGAGGATGGGGATAGGGACCGCTCCATCCCTATACCCATGGATATCTCCATCCTCATAGGAACTCCTATTCTTGCCTATTTCATTTTGAATAAGGGTCCTAATTTCATTCTCAAAAACCATCATCCCGTCAAGAACCCTATCCCCATCAGTCTTATTTTTTGAGGTTAAAAAATATATATTTTTTATTTTCATGCTTATTTATTATATTTTAAAAATAAAAATAAAATATTGAGCTTCATATAACAAATAAATATATTCAAATAAATTTACTATAATTACAAACTTCATGAGCTAATTCATAAAAAATATATTAAACTATAATCTCAAAGAGTATAATATAATAGCAATATATGGGAATCTTGCGGGGCAAGGATTGAGACTCCATGGGGTGGAGAGTATCCTTTCCATCCCATTCCATACCTATTTATAGAAAAAGAATTTCCTTCGTCTCTGTCTCCACGAAAAGAAAAATTTTCTCATCCTTCCTTCATCTAGGGCGGACCGCTATACTCAACTCATCTAAGCCTTTTTCCAACTACATGGGATCAGCTACATGAATCTGCTTCCTTCACTCTGCTCTATTCAAGCCGATACTCAAATTACAAATAGTTATCTCTCTCTTAATTATTTTTATCTATGTTAGTTTATGTCTATCTCTATCTCTATCATTACCATGGATTATTAAAAGGGCAGATCGCTATGTGGATTAGAAATAATGGGAAATATTACCATTCCTAACCACAAATATTAACAACTAAGACACCAACAAAATGAGTAGCTCACAGAACTCTTAGTTTTGCTAACCTTTTTCTTTGTTGCACGCATCAGAGCAATTGTATAAACGATGAAAAAAAAAAACAATCTTTATTACAGAGCAGTACCATTTACAGGTAGATAATCAAACCTTCTCCATAACATAATGACACCATCATACCATGTTTTAAGAATCCACCCATGACCTGCGGCCTTATTTAGGAGAGCAAACCATGCTTCTCTACTACAATCAGGATTACTGAACAAACACGAAAAAAAAAAGAGAGAGAGACCATCAGAAAAGAAAATGCTCCATGATTGTGAACAATGTTGAACAAGTCCCCAGTTTATATAGGAAGCATGACATAAAACTACAGATGAAGAATATGATCAAAAGCCTTTGAAGAGTCACTATGATTTTTGGTTGAAAATCATAAAATGACGGTTCATACATAAGTGAGCAAGATTTTTTTTTTCATAAAAAAAGGATTCTCAAATACATAGGCAGCAGAGAATTAAAATAGCTCATTTGGGACAACATATAGACAAGCAATTGGCCATTGAGGCATTCATAATATTTCAGAATTACTCAAAAAATTCTTTAATCATGCTTTTGAACAATATGGTATGGACTCTGTATTTTATATGAATGAATCATACACCACATTCACTTCATTTGTGAGCATGGTGCAATTCCACCAATTTAACACATGCTGTGGGTACTCTTTTTGATATTCACATACGTCAAGGTTCAAAAAGAAATATACATTGGTTATTAAAGATTTACTGCACAGATAATAGGAAAGAAATTTTTTAATCTAAGTAGAAATCTTTTGTATTCCTGCATTGCTATACGGTACCTAACACCAAGTGACCCCATTACACTAGTGTATATTTGTACATCTAATTAACATAGTTGCTTTCAACATACATAAAATGGATCCTTTCTTTCTCAAATATATTTGAAGGTTTTATGGTGCAAATTGACCAAGATCAAAGATAACTTCATCCACTGTAGCTTAAGATATAAGTGTTGCTCTTACAGTTGATCTCAAACTTCCTATAAATATTTGAAATTTTCTTTTATACTTCGGAATTCTATATGTGATATACTAACTGGCAAAATGACGGTTACTGCACACTAGCTCACAGTGTTATTGATTCTAAATTTAATGCTTTCTTTCTCTCTCTGTCACACATAGTTTGGGATTATGATGATAATTAACTAAAAAATAAATACTAAATACTTTAAAAAAATGAAATCATAAAAATTATATGCCCCAAATAGCTACTTAGACAAACAAACATCAAGTATTTATACATGTAGAATCACCATGATGGACAGCAGATGTAACTGTGCTGGAAATATTTACCACATAATACTAGATCAACTCTAGCAGAGACGCCAACAGGATCATTAAGGATAGAACTATGTCCAAAACAAACAAAGTTGATCACGAGCTTGCCTCTTTTTGCAGCTTAGAAACTGCTTCTTTATCAGTAAACCAAGTGAATTCCCCATCTTCAAGCGAAACCATTTGAACAGGCAGGATATCAGATGAGCTATCTTTGCTCCCAAGAGCCTTCTTCACCGCATCAACTTCACCAGATCCAACAACCACCATTGCAATATAAGCAGAAGCATCAATTACAGGAAATGTGAAAGTAATTCTTTGTGGTGGCGGCTTTGGGGAGTCCTTTATGAAGGTAACCCACCGCTGGTTCTCCTTAAGAAGAGGATGCTTAGGGAATAGAGAAGCTATGTGCCCATCTGGACCCATACCCAGCAGCATTAGATCAAATATAGGGAACCCTGTGGATGCCGAAACTTCCAAAACTCCTGTCTTGACCAATTGCTTCAAACAGGCCTCATAGTCATCAGCAGCACCCTCAGCAGCGAGGGAGTCATTGATAGCATATACCTGACTTGGTGGAATTGGAACCTACCAATTAGCAAGGAAAAAGATGTTGTGAGAAACCAAAGGTCATTACTTCTTCCATTAATGACAAAGATCAGATGCTATAAATTTCAAGGAAGTTAAGTCATTTCTAAAGTCAAAGTCAGCAACCTATTGATACATCGTCACATTCTCAACTGGATAGCAGCTGACCTGAGAACTGGGTTTAAAACCTACTGAACTATAGTAGAATCTAGTGATTAACTATTTGTTAGTCCAAAAATAACTATTTGTTAGTCCAAAAATACTATCTTTATGCTACAAAACAACCCAGTGGACAATAAAATAAAATAATACAAACGTTTTAGAGGGCGAGTCCAGATGTCCGACTCCACTTCACAAATTGTAAAGGAATAATCGAAAAGAAAAAAAATTAACCACTTAAATCTAGGGTGCAGGTATTAGAGACCAGAAAACTCCAAATTGGAAGCCCTGGCTTCCCAATCCCAGAGCATATATAACCCACCACAAGCCTAAACAATCACAAATCCAACTACCATCAATATAATAACCTTGCAGATTCTTCTGATTTGAGCCACATTTCTTCGACAGAAGCATTGGGGCTGAGCAATCACACATATAGATACAAGTAACAGCATTTTATATCAGCATGGATTCATGACTTGAAAAATCTACAATTATAAAACATGCCCTTCCATCTTCATAGTCTTGAAATGATCAACATGACATCAAATTCCAACCTGAAAATCAACGAATCCAATATTCTGAAAAAAGTTCTGCGCATTTACTAATAACAATTCCATAACAATATCAACATTCAAAATATCCAAACCAATGCAATCAAACATTTTCAACTTAAAATCAAGTGCTACCAGATATCTAGCCAAATATCCATGCCACTTAAAAAATCTCATTCACTTAAAATTCAAATCTCAAATAGTAACCAATCATGTCATTTAAGGAATCTTATTCTCAAGATTCAAATTCAAAATTCAAATTGTTATTTGTGGAGAAATTATCTCCATAACTACTCATGTGTGTATATATCAAATCTCCAAGAAATCGGGAAAGGAAAGAGGGTTTGATGGATATACCTTGGACAGAAAGCCATCATACGCGAGTTTATAATTGCTATCAACGTGATCCTTCTTGACGACCCTCTCATCCACCCAGAAGACATGCCATTTGGCCCAATCCACCGATTCCTTATAGGGTGATTCCGCAAGCTTCCTACAAATTCGTTTCCTTCAATTAGATTTTTTTTTTTGTATAAAAAAAATCCAGATTGAGAAAAGAAACCATGCGAGGGTTAACTTGCCTGATATTGTGGATGAGATAGCCGCCGGACAAGACGACGGTGAAGGCGCCACGCTCCCGGGCGTACTTGTCGGAGAGCTCGGCGGCGTACTTGGCCAAGGCCACGGCGAGCTCCTCCTCGGTCTCGGAGACTAGAAGTCTCTGCTTCCCTTTGGCGCTCTCGGCAGGGGTTGCTTCGGATGCCATGCTCCGGCGACGGCTGACGAGGGTGGCGGACGCGTAATCGCGTATTCGAAATAGGGTTGTGGGTAGAAAGGAAAGGGGGAGAAGGGAGCCCCGTGACCGTGAGTGGAAGTGGAACTGACGGTGGAAAGTGGAAACGAAAGGGACGGAACAATTGCGCATAAGCGCAGAATTTGTAATGTTATTAAAGTTGAGACAGTACTTCACGTGATTCTATTCCTGGTAAAAGATATAGAAGTATTCGATTAGTTCTTTTCTCTCTTTCCCTTGTATCCTGTTGAATACAGTCATTTCAATTATTTACCTAAAAAAAATCAAAAGATGCTTTCATGATTTTCTATGAGCTTCTAGATAGGATGGTCATGAATTCACCTCTTATCCTGAGATTTTTGTATGCCTATTGCTGAGAATGGTCTCGGTATCTAATCTTTGATTGTTAAAAGAAAAGCCCTTATTGCCAGACATGCTTCGAGATTTCTTCTTGAGCCACAGTGTCTTTAGAGCTCCGTGATGCGCATTAGGTATGGAGAATGGATATCTGCCATGCATATTTCTCCACCTCGGGGAAGCTCCTCCTATTGGAAGGAGATCTATCGCTATGGTCAGGCTATCTTGAATAATCTCTCTTGGATGATTGGTGATAGTTCTTCGGTCAGTATTATTCAGGATACCTGGATTTCTGAGCTTCATCTCTCTCGGTGGCCCTCCTTAATTAGCATTGAGACCCCTTCCAGTCTTAGGGTCAAGGACTTGATCTCCTCTGACCCTCCTGCTTGGCATATCCCCTCGGTGACCAGATTGTTTGGTGCGGAGCTTGCCCGACGGATTTTATCGATGCCTCTTCTTCCTGGTCGTTCTTCTGATGTTAGACTCTGGCAGAGTTCCTGTCTCTGTAAGGCCCCGACTAGGGATCTGATGATGATGTTCAGACCTCAGCCTCAGTGCCTGGAAGATGCTGCGTGGATTTGGAAGCTTCCTACTATCCCCAGAGTTCAGTTATTTATCTGGAAACTTCTGTGGGGCTCTCTTCCTACCTGTGCTCTCCTATCTCGGAGGGGTCTCCCTATTCAGTCGATATGCCCGTTATGCAGCTTAGAGGAGGAATCTATAGATCATGCTATCTTCATCTGCCCAAGAGCTAGACGGGTCTGGCTTATGATGGGTTATCCGTTCAGACAGAATGACTCGGGCTCCTGTACTCTTCTTTCCTTCTGGACCTTCGGAGGTGCCCTCAGCATAAAAAAGGTCTCTGGGCGGTCACTGCTTATCAGATTTGGCTTACTAGGAACCAGTTTATTTTCTCTGATGACACTATTTCTCTTCATAAGATTGCTAGGAAGATCAGATTATTGACGGCGGACTGTGCTCGTATTGGGTTTGATATCTCTGGCTACTGGGAATCCCCTGCTGCTTTGGCAGCGAACCGGCATACGGTTCTTATCTCTTGGGAGCCCCCCCTTCAGGGTTTGTTAAAGTCAATTTTGACGGAAGTGTCCGTGGTAGAATTGCTGGGTTAGCGTTCATTATCCGAGGTCCTCATGGTGACCTTTTGGCGGCTGAAGGTTTTGGTTCTCTCGACTCCTTTGTCCCCATGACTGAACTTCGCGCGGCTTGGGCGGGTATTTCTTATGCTGCTCGGGTTCTTCATGCTCAGAGGATTTGTATTGAGGGCGACTCCATATCGGTCATTGCTTGGATTCAGATGCAGAATTGCCCTCCTGCTCTTTCTAATCCGATTTTGTTAGATATTTGGGCTATTCTGCGGGAGATTGATTGCGTCCAGACCCGTCATATATATCGCGAAGCCAACTCGGCGGCGGACTGGATTGCTGCTTCAGTGGCTCTGCTTTCTGGTCCATGGATATTGACGCCGGGTGACCCCTGCCCTGCTCCTTTGCAGCAAATTTTATACTCTGATCTATCTGAGCTGACTCGCACTAAATTAGTGTGATCGTCCGTTTGTACCAAAAAATAAAAAAGATATAGAACCGAGTGGCCTCAGTTAATTTCCATGCAGAAATAAAATGAAACAATCTCTTCCTTTAAGTAGTTAGACGTGCTTTTTATGTAACCATATTTTTTTTCTTTAAATTTAAATAACGAAAGTTTTATACCCATGATTCTTTGCCTTTTAAATTATTTTTATATAAAAAAATATTATGATATCAAGACTTTTAACTTATGCTTCAAATAGTTAAAAATTTAACCGTTTAAATAATATAAAAAATAGATATATCTCACCAGGTTAAATTTTTTTATATAATTTTTTATGAATAAATAATTTAAAGCAAGTAGATTGCATGATACATAATCTTTTATCATTTCATTTAAGAAGACATAACCCTTGTAAACTTATTTTAAATATAACTTGAATCTGATCATGAATAATTGAATTCATAGGATGAGGACAAATCCTAGTGCCATGATGATGTAAGATTTTGTGTGCTAGGTTCCTTTTCCTAAAGTCTTAATGGTCATGATGCATTGATAATTATATAATTTGTGTTAGTATGATATAGAATAACATCCTAACATTTTATATATACTGAGTTATTATGCAAATAGATGTGCATTGTGTATTGTCATATATATGGACACTCATAATTAGTTTTGACATTGGTTGCTATTTTTACCTTTATTTGCTAATATTAATAGCTAACTAATCTTGAATATATGGCAGCAGCAAAAAAGTTACTACTAAGTTTTGGTTTTTCAGTTCTAATTGTTCTTCATAAATTACATAAAATAAAGTATATAATTCTATAAAAACTTCAATCTCTCTCGAAGAATAATTATTGATGTCATTGACTATATAACAGGCATGAATCTGAACTTAAATTTTATAGATCTTATTTCATATTAATTTTAAATAATTTAGTTTATAATTATAGTAATTATTATTATTTAAAACTATATTAATATATTGCAAATTAGTTTTAAACTATGTTATAAGAAGTGTATTCATTTATGACCTTAACATAAAAAAATATCAACTATATATATATATATATATATATATATATATATATATATATATATATATATATATATATGTATGTATGTATGTATATTATATATCCATGTATGTATATGTATATGTATATATAGTGTATATGCATAAGTATGGATGCCTATATGTTTACGTATATAGATAGATGAGTTAGACTTGGCTAAGTTTGTGTAGTTAAGTTCAAATCTAGTTGCCTCCCCTACCATTAAATCTACAAAGCCAAAAAGCTACACAATAACCACTATCAGATGTTTTTTTAAAAAATTCAATGAAATAAACAAAAAGATATAAAAAAATAAAAATGAAGAAAAATTAAACACAAATATGATACAAGCACACATTAACTGTTTTAGGAACAATGATAAATACTAATGACTTTTAAAGCTATATGAATTTGATATATTAATAGGTTAATTGAACTAGCAGATCAGTTTGAGATGTTATAAATGATGTTAAAGTCGATTATATAGAAGCTAATTGACATCAAGAGAAAAGGATATTCATGTAACGGTGGTGATATCAAGAAAAAAATATTCATAAAATGATGATAAAGAAAATTCTACCATGGAGCCACCTTTATATAATGACATTTAACAATGATAGTTAGGATGAAACCAATGGGGTGTTTGTGTACATATGTCTATTTCTTTTTCATTTGCTAGAGCTCACGTTAGATTTATATTCCAATCATAGGGGTTGTTTGAGTAATCTAGGAGGTGTCAGGTAGTAGGTAATTTATACAGATTATTAGTAATTTAAATGGAACCCATCAGATAACTATGTTTGGTGCATATTTTGAATCGCAATCTATCTTGCTTTAAGAGATAATTCAGATCACCTTAGAAGGGATGGTTATCCACATAACCAAAGATATAGTAATCTGATAATTTTTTTTAAACAAAATTACCGTTGCTTCCTTTGATTGCTCCCTATTCGTCTCCTCCTCTGCTGATCTCGTTGGAACCACCGTGTCGAAGGTCTCGAGCCACACCCTCTTCCACCGAGTCAGGGCATCGATCTCCACTGCCCAGCAGTCCCATGACCCTCTTAAGACCCCACGAAGTTCTTCCGATGATATGCTATTTCAAATATCATTTATAAATATAAATTTTTTAAAACATTATCATTTATAAATACATATTTTTTAAATCAAATATATAATAATATATAAATTTTTAATAAGTTTATTTTGATAATCTATTTTGTAGGCCATCCATATTACCATTCAGAATTGCCTAACGATGCACTAAATGTAACCTTAGGATTTACTATTTAACTGGATTTTCTCTTTGATTCGTGAATGGAAAAGTCTTTGTGCACCCCTTTGGTGCACAAAGGCATGCATCGGGCGCATGCAAGCATGCGTGTGGGATGTGCCGCGACCCAATGGGCCGTGACATGCACGCTCGCAAGGTGCGTGGTCAATGCGCTGCCCGATGCATGCCTTTGTTCATTGGAGGCTGTGCATAAAGATATTTTGATGCATGACTGATTCACATGCAAGTAAATTTTATATGATTAATGATTGTGTTGAATTAGTCTCCCGAAGTAATAGCCTAAAAGGGATTCAAAAAAACTTACAGTAACTTCACATGCGGAATAGTTCCACAGAAAAGTAAAGAAGAAAGACCGCCGAGGCTAAGAAGCCCCGGTAGGGCTTGCTCTCCTTCAATAAAGTTACTAGTAGATTAGAGGAGGTATACCTAGCATGAGAGGAAGATCAAAGTGCTGAAGGGATCGCTCTGCCTGGTGGATGCGCCCTAGATAACCAAGCCCCGAGTCCAAGGATCTGCTGACCTGAATAACGATCACCTTGAATCCTGGATTCATGGCTACTGAGGGATCTGCAAGATCACGATACAAGGGCTAATAAGAAAAGAGAAAATTAGAATAAAGGTAAAGAGATGAAGAAGAAGTGAAGAAGGAGGTGGGACGACCGCGGGTCCTTGGGCGTCCCCTGGATGGGGCAAGCAGCGGCTAGGGCTCTGGGAGGCTACTTGGAGGGGTGTAAAGGGGCGGCTAGGGTTTGGGGCATCCACTGGTGGATGGGAAAGAAAGTGGCTAGGGTTTAAGGTTGGACGGCTTGGATGCAGACATGCACAGGACCAAGAACATAAGAACACCAAGGAAAATATTACTCAAAATAACTGATTGATTGTATTTATTGATTGAAAGGTTCAATACTTTTTTTCATACAAGAGGGTCTCTTTTATGGGATAAGAGACTT
This sequence comes from Calamus simplicifolius, assembly GCA_900491605.1. Taxonomy (NCBI): domain Eukaryota; kingdom Viridiplantae; phylum Streptophyta; class Magnoliopsida; order Arecales; family Arecaceae; genus Calamus; species Calamus simplicifolius. The sequence goes on along the minus strand of UESW01004801.1, from coordinate 6,899 downwards.
GGGACCCAAGTAAATACAAATATAGAAATAAAAAGAGGCATCCCTTTTTATGAAAGAAAATTCAATACAATTCTAAAATTGGCGCCCACTTTCTTCCTAAAATGTGGAATAAGTGGCGCCTTTTGAATTTGAATACATGAAAAAAATTCAAAATTGGCCATATTGGGCATCATTCACTTGCTTTTTTGGGCTAAATTCAGGGTTAAAATTTCCAAAAGAATGGGCGGTAATATGGGCATCCCTCATTGCTGCAATTCAAGGCTGAAAATTCCAATCTGGGTGGCATGCATTTGGGCGTCCCTTCACCGCTTCTACGTGTAGGCCCTGTTTTTTTTCCATACTGATGTCTCCTCTTGTAAGCTAAATAAACTTACTACAGGACTCACATTAAAATAAATTGAACTAGACAGAATTCAAATTAAAATAAACTGAATTGGATGTGACTCAAATTAAAATAAACTAAACCTAATTTCTCAACTCAAGACTTGAATCAAAACTAATCATATATCCATAAAGGGTTAAGAATCCTCTACCAGATCCTGGTGCTCACACCAATTCTTCCGGGGTGGAAGAACTCAACCCCGTCGAGTATGGGTCATTTTGGCTTTGGTATCTCTCTAGTAGGTCTGGGTCAAAGCGCTGCAAGTCCTCTCGAGTAACCATAAATCGTCAAATTCGGGGCGATCCTGCCATCGGACCAGGTAGCGTTGATAACCGCGGTTCCAAATCGTAATGGCTTGATCGTCTAGGATACGCTCGATCCACTCTCCTTGCTCAGGCAAAATTGATGGTGGACACTCTTAGATAGGTTCACTTATGAAAGAAGGGTTAGGTCCAAAGTACTCATTAGGAATCACTGTCGATTCCCTATACTCTACTAGGTCTGTAATATTGAAGGTTGAGCTAATGCCTCAATCCGAGGGCAGATCTAGCACATAGGCATTGGATCCTACATTCTCTATCACTTTAAAGAGGCCAGCTCCGCAAGCGTGAAGTTTCTTAATGATCCCTGGTGGGAACCATTCAGGCCTAAGCATAGCCATAACAGAATCCCCTACATTGAACTCTTTGGCTCTTCTTCGGGAGTTAGCCAGTCTTTTATAAGTTTCATTACTTAGATTTATTTTCTGGCTAATATCCTTATGTAAGTCTCTGATATGTTGTGCAAATGCTTGTGCGGACTCTGAGACTCGTGTGTGGAGGGGTAAAGGAATTAAATCAAGCGAATAATTAGGCTTGGACCCGTAGACTATCTCAAATGGACTATTGCCTATAGACCTGTTTACTAAGCTATTGTAGGCAAACTCTGCACAAGGTAGCAATAGATCCCATGTCCCTAGATGTTCGCCTACAAGGCACCTAAGAAGGTTTTCTAGACTATGGTTCACCACTTCAGTTTGTCCATCCTTTTGGGGGTGAAAGGCTGTAGAAAAATTAAGTTTGGTCCCTAACAGATGCCATAGTGTTTTCCAAAAGTAGCTGGTGAACCTAACATCCCTATCAGAAATAATGGTCTTGGTAGGCCATGGAGCTTGACCATACTATCTAAGAAAAGTTGGGCTACCCTAGATGCGTCAATGTTTGCGAACAAGGGATGAAGTGTGCCATCTTAGAGAACCTATCGACTACTACAAAGATGGAGTTGTGCTTCTTCTGGGTCTTAGGTAATTATGACGATCATGCACTGGCAAAGGAGTATATAGACCGGTATTCTGCTTCTGCTGTTTTGCAATGGCACAAGTTCGACATTGGGCTACTATCAGGGCAATGAGCCTTTTTAATCCTGGCCTGTAAAATTGGTCGTCTATCGTTAGGATAGTCTTATCTCTTCCAAAATGACCAGCTAATCCTCCAGCGTGCGTTTCCCAGACTAGGAACTCTCTAAGTGACGTCCTAGGGATACAGAGTCTATTGCCCCTAAAAAGGTAACCATCCTGGATGGTATAAGCTCCATTGGTACTGGATGGTCCTAGTCGAAGGGTCTTATGAATTTCACCAAAGTCAGGGCAGGTCTCATACTCATCTTTTATCCGGTTGAACCCTATAACTTTGGTGCTAATAGTACTCAACAACAAAGACTTACGGCTTAGGGCATCTACTACCTTATTTTCTACCCGGCACGGTGTTTCAGGACAAAAGTATTAAGAAAATTATTAAGAAATTATTTACCCAATTAATTGATTTTGATGATTAACAAAAGCCATGAGTATATTCATTGTTTCTGATAAATTTAATAAGTGTTTCAGGAATTAATAATGGTTAATTATCCAAAAGGTATATAAAAATCAGTTTTGAATTGAATTTTAATGGATTATAACTAAGTTCAGTAGTTGGAGCCGACACCTAGACTCATTGGAGCCGACTCTAGAGCGTATCAGAACAGTTCAGGATTTTTGGCACGGTTCGGAGTCGACACCCTATGTTGGGGAGATTGTTGAGAAATTGTTGCCCCAATTTTATTGATTTTGATGATTACCAAAAGCCATGAGTATTAAAAGATGCAATGAATTTATTTACATGAGCAATGAATTTATTTCTCATAATCAATGAGTATGTTAAGTATGACTTTAATCAATTGGAAAGTAGCTTCAAGCTCCATGTTTAAGCTTTCAAAAAGAAATTTTTATACTTCATATTTCAATCAATGAGTTTTTGGAACATATCTTGAATTGATTCCTAATGTCAAATTTATTATATTCAAGTCAAAAATTGATTTAAAATTAATCTGGAACGAATTTCAAAGTCAATCAGAAAATTCTCTGATTTTTGATACGTTCCGGAGCCGACTCTAGAGTTTCAGAGTCGACTCCACTCAGTATACAGAGATTCTGATTTTCTCGAGTCGACCCCTGTGATTTCAAGAGTCGACCCCCGATTTGTCGAGCCGACTCCATGACTGTGTGAGTCGACTCCGCTCAGACTCCAGAGAGTTATTTTTCTGAGCACTTCTCGAGTCGACCCCTTGCTTTTCATGAGTCGACCCCCGACTGTCAGGAGTCGACACCTTATTTTTCTTGAGTCGACCCCTTAACTTTCTGAATGTTTCTATTTTTGGCATCGCGTCTTCGAGCCGACTCGCCTAAAGTTGGAGCCGACTCCAACAAATCTGGGCGTGATTTTTCTGAATGCCAACTCAGCGCCAACGGTAAGATTTTTCAATAACGGCTATATTTCTTTGTTTCTAACGGCTATATTTTTGCAGAGTCTATAAATAGAGAGGCCGTTTTCAAATCAAAAATATACATATATAGATCAAGAGAGAAAAAGAAAAATCTTTCAGAAAGAGGAAAAACAGAGCGTCATTTGAAAAATCCGAGATTCAAAAATAGAGTGAAAGAGAAGGAGTGAAATCAAAGGAGACTTCATCTGTGCTCAAGTTCATCAATCCAAGAAAGTCTAGAAGAAAATCCAAGAGCCATTCAAGATCAAATCAAGAGATTTTCAACATTCAAAGAAAGGGAGAAAAGCTCAAATCAACTCCAACATTCAATCCGTGAAGAATCTGAGCTGAGGCCCGATTCCACACTTCAAAGGAGTTGAGGAAAAGAAGAAAAGAAGAAAAGCCTGCACTCAAATCGAATCTAAACAGGCCTTCTAAACTTTGCTTTTATTTTGAAATATCTGCTCAAAAGGAGCTGTTTTGTACTAAACTCATATTTTTATCTTGTGGTTTGCTAATTCAATCAGTGGATTGAATTAGTGGAGGTAGTTTACCTCGGCACAAGCTAAGGATAGCTTGTGTGTTGGGTTTTGTGCTGGTGAGCCCGTGTAAAACCGGCTGGGTTCGTTGTGATCCCGGAAAACAACAAGTTTGGGTTGTGAGCTTGTAAAACAACTCGACTGTAATCGAGGAGATTATAGTGTGGACCCAAGTGGAGCTTGGGAGTGGACGTAGGTGTTGGATACACCGAACCACTATAAAATCTTTGTGTTTGCCGTGTTTATTTCTCTCTCTCTCTTGCTATTGTGCTTTAACTTGAATTAATTGTTATCCTCTCATCAATAGTTTAAATTATTTTAAAAGGCTTAATTTTTAAAGAACCCAATTCACCCCCCCTCTTGGGTTGCCATCTGGGCCAACAATTGGTATCAGAGCTTGTGCTCATTTGTTTTTGATTGATCACACGATCAAGAGCGAAAGATCCAAATGGCAACACAAGCCAGCTCAGTTTTGCTGAGGGCCATTCTACAAATAGACCACCCTTATTTAATGGTTCCAACTATTCATATTGGAAAGCAAGAATGAGGATATTCATTCAAGCTTCAGATTATGAATTGTGGAGTGTCATAATTAATGGACCTAGTACACCCACACACTTAGTTGATGGTTCTATAGTTCCTAAGCCCGAAAGGGATTGGAATGAAAATGATAGGAAGATGGCTCAGCTTAATGCAAAAGCCATGAATGTTTTATATTGTTCTCTTGATGCTAATGAATTTAATCGTATCTCTACCTGTAATTCCGCTAAAGAGATATGGGATAGATTAGAGGTTACCCATGAGGGAACCAACCAAGTTAAAGAATCTAAGATTAATATACTTGTGCATAAATATGAATTGTTTAGCATGGAACAATCTGAAACCATAACATGCATGTATACTAGATTTACTGATATTGTTAATGGTTTGAAGAGTCTTGGAAAAACCTATACTAATGCTGATTTGGTTCGCAAAATTCTTAGGTCACTACCAAGATCATGGGAAGCCAAAATGACAGCCATTCAAGAAGCCAAAGATCTAAACACTTTACCTTTGGAAGAGCTTCTTGGATCCCTTATGACCCATGAATTGACAATGAAGCAACATGTGGAGGAGGATAGCAAAAAGAAGAAGACAATTGCCCTCAAGGCTGCAAAGTTGAAGATAGCAGCAGCGATGATGAGGATGATGATGAAGACACAGCTCTTCTAGCAAGAAAATTTAAGAAATTTATGAGGAGAAAGAAACCCTTCCACAAAAAGAAATTTGGAAATAAGATGGAAGGAGAAAAGGAAAAAGATAAGGACAAGGACAAAGAGAAAGACCCCTTGATCTGTTATGAATGTAAGAAACCGGGGCATTATAGATATGATTGTCCGCAATTGAAAAAGACTTTCAAGAAAAAGAAGAAAGCGTATGTTGCAACTTGGAGCGACAGTGATGAATCTTCTTCCGAAGAAGAAGAACAAAAAGAGGTTGCCAACATTTGTTTTATGGCGAACGACGACGAGGTAAGTTCTGAAAACCCTTGTGATGATTTTGCTTTTGATGAATTATTTGAAGCCTTCAATGAACTTGTAGATGATTTTAAAATTTTGAAAAAGAAATATAAATCTCTGAAAACTGAAAACATAAACTTAATTAAAGAGAAAAATGAAGTGATGCTTGCAATTAAAGATTTAAAAGGTAAAAAGGAGATGTTTCTTAAAGAAAAGGATGATTTTACTCATGAAATTAATATACTAAAATCTGAAAACGAAAATCTAATAAAGATTTGAAAAAGCAAATACAAACTCTATCTTTGGGAAATGAACAGCATATTGTAGAAAATGAATTTCTAAAGAAAGAAGTTAAAAAATACAAGATATTGTTGATAATTCACCTTAAGTTCTACTAAACTAAACATGATTTTAGAAAGTCAAAAAGCAGTTTTTGATAAGGCTGGATTAGGATATAATACATTTAGAAAACAAAAATCTTTGAAAAATATTTTTGTACGTGCTAGCCAAAGTAACATCACTTGTTTTAAATGCAATTTAAAAGGGCATAAATCATTTGAATGTAATTTACAAAAACCAAATAAGAATTTAAATTTTAAAGGGAAGAAAATATGGGTTCCAAAAGGAACAATATTTGTTGCTACTAACCATGAAGGACCCAAGAAAGCTTGGGTACCTAAACATAAAGTTTGATTTTATTGCAGGAATGTCTTGTGGCCAAAAGATCAAAGAGAAAGTGGTATCTTGATAGTGGCTGCTCAAGACATATGACGGGTGACAAAGAAGAATTCATCACCCTTGAAGAAAAGAAAGGAGGAGTTGTTACGTTCGGTGATAATGGTAAAGGTCAGATTATGGGCCTTGGTAAAATCCGTATAACTCCATCCACTTTTATAGATAATGTACTTTATGTTGATGGTTTGAAGCATAACTTAATTAGTATAAGCCAATTGTGCGATAAAGATTTTAAAGTATCATTTGAAACTTCTTTCTGCACAGTATCTAATTCCATTGATAATAGCATTGTATTTACTGGTTATAGACATGGCAATGTTTACTTGGTTGATCTAGATAAATTATCTATGAGTGATCATTGCTTAATTGCTGATAATGCTAATATGAATGAAATTGGATGGTTATGGCATCGTAGATTAGGTCATGCAAGCACACACCTAATTTCAAAACTAATTAAAATGGACTTAGTTAAAGGGTTACCTAAAATAGATTTTGAAAAACAAAATGTGATGCATGTCAATTTGGAAAACAAACAAGAAGTTCTTTCAAATCTAAAAATGTTGTTTCAACTTCTAGGCCATTAGAGCTACTTCACATGGACCTTTTTGGACCAACTAGAACCACAAGTCTAGGAGGAAAGAAATATGGTCTTGTGATTGTAGATGATTACTCTAGATACACTTGGGTATTGTTTTAGCTCACAAAGATGAGACTTTCTCGATATTCCTGAAATTCTTTAAGAAAGTCACAAATGAGAAAAACACTACCATAGTGTCTCTAAGAAGTGATCATGGAACTGAATTTGAAAATCACCTATTTGAAAATTTTTGTGCTGAAAATGGTATTAATCATAATTTTTCTGCACCTAGGACCCCACAACAAAATGGTGTTGTAGAAAGGAAAAATAGGACTTTAGAAGACATGGCCCGTACCATGCTATGTGAAAGCAACCTACCAAAGTACTTT
>UESW01004800.1:734863-784224 GCA_900491605.1 Calamus simplicifolius | reverse complement strand
TCTGACCGACTCCTTTATCTTTGAAATAATCCCGCTTCATTAATAAGTAATGCCCATGCTTGCGGGAATTCCTTTCATACCAGAGAAGTAGACTGAGGCTCCCACTGCCAATCTGCAGATAATGGAGTGAAGAGATGATCCTTTGGTGATTTTAGAGAGCCAAGGTCTCAAAAGCTCCCAAGAAGAAGGGTAGTGCTCCAAGCCGCATATAAGAGCAATTGAGGTCCAAATCCGGGGGAATATGGGCAGTTGAAAAACAGATGATTATGATCCCCAAATGGCTATGGCACAGTAACAAGAGGATTGACTATGAATCCCGAATGAAAGAAGTCGGTCTTGGGTGGAAAGTCTACCTTTAATAGCAAGCCACAGAGTGAAGGAATGCCTAGGCACATGGTGAGAAAACAGAGATGAGCCCAATCCTCACTGGGAAAGACCGGATACGATTCCATACACCTTTAATGGAGAAGATCGGTGAACCATCCCAAAGAGTGTTATCCTGAATACTGCAATCGGGGAGGGGATGAGATGAAGATGCCCTCTTTCAAAGCAATCAGCTCCACAGAGTTTGCAACCGGCCATCTCCACCCCCCTACTGAAAGGATGGCGCTGACCTTAGCATCTTTCCCAAGACCCTGAATCAGATATAACTCTAGCATTTGAGGAAGAACAAATAGGTCCAAGGGTCTCCAAGAATCAAACCAAAGCGAGGTATCTTCACCATTCCCAACTTAACAGAGATGAAAGCCTTCATACTATCTCTAAGCTTTAGAATTTTTCCTCCAGGTCCATGAGCAATTCCAAGGCACTTTGGCCACCCAGAATGGTCTTTATGAAGCAGGTTCCTCTTGACCCAAGCAGCCCACAAAGAATTGGAGCAAGGCTGGCAAAGAAGCCAAATATAACGGGTCATGGAGGCAGCATTCCAATCACGAATCTTTTTAATTCCCAACCTCCTTCAACTTTCGGGCAGGAGATATCGGACCAGGCCACTTTAGCACCATGGCGGTTCAAGGAAGAGCCTTTCCATAAGAAAGCCGATAGAATACCTTCAATATCTTTGATGACTTTGACGGAAGAATGAAATGGAGCTCCAAAAAGTCTGGATACTGAAGAGAACCGAATGAATAGTTGTAACCTCCCAGCAGGAGAGGAACCGATTGGTCCAAGCTTGATCCTCCTCAAATACGATCGACCAAGGCATGGCAGTCAAGAGCTTTAAGTTTGGAGGAAATGAGAGGAACCCCAAGATATCTGATAGGGAGTTTGCCCAGATTGTAACCAATGAAATTCGCAATCTCATGATGCAAAGGAGCCGTCACACCCGAGATAAAAATGGAGCTTTTAGAACTGTTAGGTGTTAAACCCGATAGAGAGAGAAAGTATCAAGAGCATCCTTAACCACATTGATGGATTTAAGATCCCCATGGCAAAAGACCAGTAAATCATCCGCAAAGCATAAGTGGGTTAAGTTGGATTTCCGGCATCTCCAATGATAGTTGAAAGACGTGGAGGATTTGATTTTCAGGTCAAGAATCCGAGAGAAGACATCCATACAAATGATAAATAAATATGGAGATAACGGATCACCTTGGCGGAGGCCTTTCTTCCCTTCAAAGAAACCATGAAGTTCCCCATTAATAATAGCAATTGAGTACTTGGCAGAAGAGACACAAGCCTTGATCCATCCAATGAATAGCAGGGGAATCCAAGAAGGCGGAGAGAATCCCACAGGAAGTCCCAACGCACAGAATCGAAGGCCTTCATAAGATCAATTTTGAGAGTACAGTTCGGGCTGCTTGATGAGAGATGATATCCTCGAACAAGCTCCTGGGCCATCAAAATGTTGTCACCGATATGCCTAGAATGCACAAAAGCCGATTGAGCTTCAGATATAATAGATGGAAGGACTTCTGTCAGACGATCAGCGAGGAGCTTGGAGATGCATTTGTAGATCGTATTGCAGCAAGAGATAGGTCTGAAGTCCTTTAATTTGGAGGCATTGGAAACTTTAGGAATGAAGCAACAGTAGTGCAATTGCTTCCTTGAGAAGAATTCCATTAGTAAAAAATCCCTGATGGCCGCAGTGATGTCCGGTCCAACAACATGCCAGGTCTTATGGAAGAAAAAGGCGTTGAAAACCGTCAGGGCAGGAGCTTTGTTAGGATGAAGTCTGAAGAAAGTAGCTTTGATAACATCGTCCGAGAAATCGCCGCATAAGTTAGAAATTTGATCTGGAGAAAGAGTGCGGTCCTTGAAGAAATTGATCATCCCGCTGCCATCATAAGTGGATCCACAGTCCTTGCCAATTGCATATAGAATCGAACCACCTCATTACAGATCTGATCCTTCCTTCTCCCGAATCCAATCCCCATTTTCATTTTGAATGCAGAGAATCTTGTTCACGTTGTTTCTACCTTTAATAGAGTTGAAGAAAAAAGCAGTGTTGTGATCACCTTCTTTCAACCATTGAACTCGGCTTCGCTGCCTTACATAGCTCTCTTTCCCCCAGTGAGAAGAGATAGTCGCTTTGCACAGTCCATCTCCCTCATCAATAGGTCAGGGTCATTTGATCCAGCAGCAACAGCAGACTGAAGAACAGCCAGCTCGTTGCGAAGAGCAGTAAGATCACCATTAATCAACTCATTCTTGGTCTTGCTCAGCGCTTTCAATGCCGATTTAACAAGTTAAGTTTTTTGTATACTTTGAACATTGCATCCAGCAATAGGAGTGCTCCAGATATCCTCAATTATGGGAGAAATTCGTCGAATTCAGACCAAAAGTTGAAAAATTTGAAGGGTGATTTGAATAGAGGGAACTTCATTCCAAGATCAACAACTGCCGGGGAGTGATCTGAGAGTCCATAAGGTAGGAATTCAGCAGTAGATTGAGGGAAGGAGTTGAACCATGGAGGATTAACAAGTGCACGATCCAGCTTCCTAAGAATGTGCCCAGTCATTCTGGAATTATGCCAGGTGAAGAAACACCGCCGTAGCGAAGATCATCCAGGCCAGCTTGAAACAGAGAGTTATTAAACTCATCCATGATGCAGGGCCACTCAGAAGAACTACCCTTCCTTTCATGACGGAAGCGAATGGCATTGAAGTCCCCCATTACAATCCAAGGGCGCTGAGCGAAAGAGATAGCATGATCTCTCAGATTATTCCATAACTGTCTTCTTGCCGTAGCTTCATTAGAACCATAAGCAAATGAGGCAATAAACTGAGCATTAGAAAAGAATGTGATAGTGAGATGGAAGATCTGGTCATTTTTGGAAACAACACTAGCATTAATCATTTTAGGATCCCACCAGACCCAGATTCTACCAGAGCTATCCCCATCATACAGATTGATGCTATTCCAGCCCTTAATCATACTCTGTTCGAATTTCTCCTTGCTACTAGGCTTAATCTTAGTCTCAAGCAGAGCTAAACAAGAGAGCTTTGAGAGTGCACAAAATGACGAATTTCCGAATGCTTAGATGGATCATTAAGGCCCGAATATTCCAAGAGCCTAGCTTAATCATTGGGTTAAAGGAGAGATTCCTCTGGAACAAGCCATCGGGACATCCAGGCAGCTGTCGGATCGGCGGAGACGAGGAAGAGAAATCCCACATCCAAACAGGGGGGGGATAAAGCAGGAGGAGAAGTCCCTAACAAGAGAAACAGAGGAATTTCCAATTGGGACTGTAGCTACTGTAGCAATGCATTCGGATCATCAAATATCGGATCGTCAACAGCTCCTGTACCAGACGGATCGTCAGCAGCAAACAGATCGACACCGGTACTGTAGCTACTGTAACTACTGTAGGCAAATGTAATCGGATCGTCAAATAACGGGTTTAAAATACTGTAGCTACTGTAGCTACTGTAGCAAATGTAATCGGATCGTCAAATAACGGGTCGTAAAATACTGTAGCAAATTCATAAGAATTGGTAGAGGAGATCAATCCACTAGCAGAAGAAACACGATGAAGAGAGCCTTTGTAGGAGAAGATGCAGAGCATTGGAGGAAGGGGAGGACATATTCAACACAATACAAGAGATATTTTGAGAGTGAACAAGGTGACGGACCTCCGAGAGCTTTGAGGAATCGTTGAGGCCCCGGATGTTCCAAGAAGCTAGCTTAATCATTTGGAGGACTTTGAAGACTTCCCTCTGGGATTGGCCGAACATCCAATCTTCTTCTTGTCCTTCTTCTTCCTTCCCAGTTTCATCTCCACTTCATCAATCATATGAGCTTCCTAGCAAGGAGAGGGGTACTGGATGGGGACGAGGAAGGGGAAGAAATCACGCTGACGACGTCAGAAGAGTGCCCAGGAACGGAGGAGTCCCCAACCAGAGGAGCAGATGAACAACCCACAGGGCCATCGAAGAGCACAGGGACAACAGCAAGAGGAGCATTAGACTGAAAGTTTGCAACTTCTGAAGGAGGACCAGCAACAGTAGAAGACGGATCATCCTTCTTCTTCCTGCCCTGCTTTCTTTCCACTTCGTCAACCATGATGAGTTTCCTTGCAAGAAGCGGAGTGCTAGAAGGGGACGAAGAGGAGAAGAGTCCTTACAGCCATGAGAGGAGGAGTCCCCAAAGAGCAGGTGGAGCCTACCGCAATAGCAAGCTGAGAACCCGAAGAATTTTCCTTCCGCTCAGCATGACCATCATCCATCACTTGAAGAAGAGCAAAGGCATTTGAGGAGGTGCATCGTCCAACTCCGGAGCCAGAAGAAACAGTTGTCGGAATGATAGAGCTCGGGAGGAAACCTTTGGAAGACTTCTGAATATTGAGAGAGCCATGGACTGGCAGAGAAGCAGAGGAGACCAGTTCCTCAGTTCCAGACGAATCCTGAAGATTCGGAATATCACCCGCAGAGAACTTTGAAGGATTTGCAATCTGAGCCGTTGAAGGATTTGCAATCTGTGCCTTGGGAGGAGAGGAATTCAAATCGGAACCTCCTTACGATGGTTTTCCACAAGCTGCCAATCACCATCTGAAACAGATTTGGAGTTAAGATGAGAAGATTTGGGAATCCATACTTGATGACTAACCTTCTTGCAGTTAGATGGAAGGTGGCCAAATTTCTTACAAACAGAGCACCTCTTTGGAACCCAATTATACTCAATTTGGATCCCAGAAATACTACCGTCTTCCAATTCTAAGTCAAACGCCTTGGGGAGGGAAGCATCAATGTCAATCTCAATACATATACGGGCATAGTTTAAACGCCTTAGAGAGGATGTCATCTTATCTGCATGTAGGGGTTTCCCAACCATGCTAGCAATGTGACTGAGGCCTTCCTCCGTCCAATACTCCAACGGAACATTATAGAAGTGAGCCCAAATAGGAACTTTCTTATAGCCCTCCATGGATAGATTCATACACGGAGACAGCGCTTAAGGAATATTGGCCTGCCTCCAAAATACCAAGGACCCCCTTCCAAAGCATCAGAAACTCTAACTGGATCAGAGAATTTGAAAAAGAAGAATCCATTTCCATTACACAGAACATCCAAAAGCCCAGACTTCCCCCAATGCCTCTGAGCACACGATTGAACCAAGGAGAAAGGCAGCTTGTCAAGGAAGAATCCAACAATGGTATTTTGCCAGATAGAAGCTCCCTTACGAGCCACAGAGGGAGGGAGCTTAATCCTAACATTGCCCTCAATGTCCGAAATCAATGGCTTAATGTATTTGAGATCCATAACTGCCGGTAACTCTTGAACCTTAGACGCCCAGGAGGAATGCAGCTTACACTCAGCATCGAGCCCCACTTGGATAGGGCTAGTGATACCTTGGGGAGAGCCACATCAGCCGGACAGGTGGAATCCTTTGAAAAAGGAAGCAGCGGCGGGACAGTAGAAGCAGGGGAAGCCGCAGTGACGTCAGAAGAAAGAATCTGGTGCGATGGTCTTTGAAATTTAGAATCACCAGATGTATTTGCTAGAGGCGGGAAACAAGGGCCTCTAAAATCAAACTGAGGAGGTACATGATGTGACGTCTGAATCAGACCAAGAGGTTTGATCTGCTGAGAGATACGAACAGCCGATGCAGGAGAAAACTCAGCACCATCCCCATGGAGAGAAGGACCAGCAACGATCACGGAAGAGGATACTCCATCACCGATTAAGGGAGAAGAAAATCCACAAGCAGCAAGGCTCTCACTGCACTCCAAATCAGCAATAAACAAACCGAATCTGAAGGAATCAGCATTACCATCCACCAAGGGAAGCTCCAGAGCAAGAGCGACGGGATCATCCGGGAGCCAAGAACAGGGCAAGGAGATAGCAGAAGATGGAGGAGAAAAAGCTTTGCACACACTCGCGTCCATCCCACCCGGCTCACAAGAAACAAGGATGGGATAGTCTTGGATGAGGAATCCAAAGAGACTTCATCCAGAACTATACCACCCGAGCCATCCTTAGGAACAGGAAGCAGAGGATGATCATCTCCACATGAAGAGGGCATAACGGGAGGAATCTCCATGAACAGATCAGAGAGAAACAGAAGAAAGCCAGGAGAGAAGAGAAGAGAAACAGCTTAGAGAGAGAACAATAGAGAGAGAAGCTCCCATCTAGAGAGAGAAGCAAATCTAGAGAGTCTTGCTCTTGCCAATTAACACAATACCAGCCTTTGATCAAGCAGGATTGAAGTTTCTCTTTATTACATTCCTTGATCTTTGTCTCAAGAAGAGCGAGACAAGAGAGATTCTGGAATGAACAAGATGATCAGCAAGGAGCTTTCAGCATTTTTGTTTATGGTTCAAATGATGTTACAGCTAGAAGACACCTTTGGAGTAATTTGAAGGATCAAGCTAACTCTTTCTCCCATCTACCATGGATTATTATGGGGGATTTCAATGCCATCCGTTTTAGACATGAAAGGAGAGGAGGAAGTATTGAGTGGCCTAGTTACATGGATGAATTAAATGACACTCTGTTGAAGCTGGGTTGGATGATCTAAGATTTGGAGGCTTCCTTTTCACTTGGCACAATTCAAGAGCGAATGATCAAATCCTAAGGAAGCTTGACAGAGCTCTTGCTAACTCATTGTGTTCAATATCTATGCCCAATCTTCTGCTGAATTCCTTCCTTATGGACTCTCAGATCACTCCGCGGTTGTGGTGAATCTTGGATTTAATCTTCCTCTTTACAAAAGACCTTTCAAATTCTTTAATTACTGGGCTGATTTTGAAGAATTCTATCCTTTAATTGAGAAGATTTGGAGTACACATGTGGAAGGACATGCCATGTTTAGAGTTTACAAAAAGTTGAAATTGGTTAAACTGCTTTGAAGATCTGAGTAAGAGCAAGAATGAGCTTATTTATGGGGAACTTGAACCTTTTCGCTCTGAACTTGCTGTTTTACATTCATCAATTGCTGCAGGTAATATTGAGGAAGAACTCCTGGAGAAGGAGAAAGATTGTGCTAAGAGGCTTACTCTTGTCTACAATGGAAAGGAGAGTTATGCTAGGCAGAGGAGCAGAATACAATGGTTGAAAGAAGGGGACCAGAACTCTTCTTTTTTTTTTCAATTCCATCAAAGGAAGAAACAATGTCAACAAGATCTTATGTATCCAAGATGAAAATGGTGAATGGCTTCGGGAGAAGAATCAAATTGCTCAAGAGGTGGTTAGCTTCTACAATCAACTTCTTGGTTCGAAATGCAGCACAATTATGAAGGTATAGAAGTTCTTAAAGAATTTGTGGATCATGCCCTCACTCCTGAACAAATTAGGCAATTAAGTTATGATTTCACTGAAGAAGAGATCAAAGCTTCCATTTCAGCCTCCATCCTAACAAAGCACCGGGTCCTGATGGATTTAATGCTTTTTTCTTCCAAAAGACCTCGTCCATTGTGGGAGCTAATGTCTTTTTTTTTTTTTTTGAAAAGTAAATTGTGGGAGCTAATGTCACTACAGCAATCAAGGAGTTTTTCTCTAAAGGCGTGCTTCTCAAGGAGGTTAATTGTACAATCATTGCTCTCATCCCCAAAGTCCCAAATGCTTCAAAATTGAAGGACTTCAGACCTATTTCTTGCTGCAACACTCTGTACAAATGTATAACAAAGCTGCTTGCCAATCGACTGAAAGATGTGCTCCCAGCTTTATTAATGAAGCTCAAGCTGCCTTTGTGCAAGGAAGGCATATTGGGGATAACATTTTGATGGCTCAAGAGCTTGTTAGAGGTTATCACCTCTCTTCCTCCTCCCCTAAATGTGCTCTCAAGATTGATTTAATGAAAGCCTTCGACTCAGTAAGATGGGAGTTCCTTTGGGATTCTTTGCAGCTCCTTGGTTTTCCTCACAAATTCATTGGATGGAGGATCAAAACGTGTGTCTCCTCAGCAAAATATTCTGTGGCTATAAATGGGGAACTCAATGGCTTCTTTGATGGAAGAAAAGGTCTACGTCAAGGTGATCCAATTTCTCCCTACTTATTTGTCATATGCATGGAAATCTTCTCACAATTTTAGACCAGAAAATTCAAGCCTCCTCCTTTTTAAGTACCACTGGAGATGCCGGAAATCCAAGATATCACACTTATGTTTTGCTGATGATTTGATGATTTTTTTCGAGGAGATTTGAATTCTATAAAAGTAGTTAAAGAAGCTCTTGATACTTTCTCCTCTCTCTCAGGTCTTAAACCAAATGAAACAAAAAGCTCCATTTTTTCCTCTCGGGTGTTACGGATCATATGCAGCAAGAAACTGTTAATTACTTGGGATTTCCTCTTGGTTCTTTCCCCATCAGATATTTGGGAGTCCCACTTATATCCACAAAGCTCAAAGCTCTTGATTGCCATGCTCTGGTAGATCGTATCTTGGGGAGGATCAAGATTTGGACAAACCGTTTTCTCTCATATGCAGGAAGATTGCAACTCATCCAGTCGATTATTTTTAGTATTCAATCATTTTGGAGTGCCTATTTCATCCTGCCAGCAAAGTCACCAAAGCAATAGAAGGTATTCCCAAGAAATGCACTGTCTGCAAAGAATTCGGTCACTTGTCAAAAATTGCAAGAGGGTGACTCAACGGCTTTGGGTGCCGAAATCTTCTCAACCCCCTGTTCTTTCTTCTGGGGACTGGAAGCTTGTGAATAATCATGCTAAGGATGTCCCGTCTATGAACTCTTTCGGTCCCCTTACCTTGAAGGATGTCCCGTCTACCGCTCCTGGCTCTTCTGCGGCTGATGTCTTGGTTGCTCCGGTGGGAGGCTCGGCTGATGTCTTGGTTGCATCCAAACTTCAGCAGTCTCTACCATCTATTGCGAGCTCTCAAGGCATTCTGAAGCATGTTCACTGTCTTGGGAAGGAAGTGTTGAATATGTCCTCCCCTTCCTCCAATGCTCTGCATCTTCATCCTACAAAGGCTCTCTCTCATCGTGTTTCTTCTGCTAGTGGATTGATCTGCTCTACCAATTCTTTCGACTCTCTGTCTTCGGAGGATTTCCCGACTGTGGCTGTGGATCCAACAGTAGCTGTTGTCGATCCGTCTCGTTCAGGAGTTGGCGTTCATGGTCCGATTGGAACAGTACCGGGTGACCCGTTTGCTGTTGACGATCCGTCTGGTACAGGAGCTGTTGACGATCCGATATTTGACGATCCGAATGCATTTGCTACAGTATCTACAGTCCATTGGGAAATTCCTCTGTTTCTCTTGTTAGGGACTTCTCCTCCTCTGCTTTATCCCCCCCCTGTTTTGGATGTGAGGATTCTTCTCCTTCCTCGTCTCCTTCGAGCACTCCTCTTCTTGCTAGGAGGCTCAATTTGATTGATGAAGTTGAGAAAAAGCTGAGTCGGCCGAAGAAGGGCAAGAAGAAATGTGGAGGCTCTAGGAAATCCAGTCGGAAGTCACCTTCGGCTTCTTAATGATTAAGCTGGCAACTTGGAACATTAGGGGTCTAAATGATCCCTCTAAGCACAGGGAAATTCGCAACCTTGTGCGCTCTCATAATCTATCATGTATTGCTTCTGCTTGAGACGAAGATCAGATCTTGTAATAAGGAGAAAATAGAAAAGTTTTTGATCAAGGGCTGGGACTGCATCAATTCCTACGATGGTGGCGACTCTGGTAGAATCTGGGTGTTCTGGGACCCTAACAAGCTCCGTGCAGATGTAGTTTCCCTTCACGACCAGATCTTCCATCTTCATATCACTATTCTTGGTTCCAATGATAAATTTGCTGTCTCCTTTGCCTACGGCTCCAATGTTCTGACAGCAAGAAGACATCTGTGGGATATTTTGAAGCATCAAGCTACAATCTTTGCCCAGATTCCTTGGCTTGTCATGGGTGACTTCAATGCCATCCGTTACCGCCATGAACGCAAAGGTGGCTCTTCCGACTGGCCTGGTTTCATGGAGGAATTCAATGATGCTCTGTTATCTGCTGGTTTGGACGATCTTCGTTACGGTGGTTGTTTCTTTACTTGGCACAACTCCAGAACCCAGGGCCACATCCTCAGGAAATTGGACAGGGCGATTGTTAACCCTTCCTGGTTCAACGTCTTCTCTCAATCTAATGCTGAATTTCTCCCATATGGTCTTTCGGATCACTCCCCTGCCGTGGTCAATCTTGGAGTTAGTTTGCCTCTTTACAAATCGCCTTTTAAATTCTTTAACTTTTGGACTGAATTTGATGAATTCCTTCCGTTAATTGAGGAAATCTGGGCTACTCCGATTGCTGGATATTCTATGTTCAGAGTTTATAAGAAGCTCAAACTTGTGAAGACGGCCTTGAAAGCTCTGCCAGACTAAGAACAAGTTAATAAATGGCGATCTAATTCTCATTCGCACCGAGCTTGCTGATCTGCAAGCTTCAATTGCGTCTGGGAATAATGATGTTCATCTGCTGGAGAAGGCAATTGATTGTGCCAAGAGACTGTCGCTTGTCTCTAGAGGGAAAGAAGCTACGCTAGGCAGCGTAGTCGCATTCAGTGGCTGAAAGAAGGAGATCACAATTCAGCTTTCTTTCTCAACTCTATCAAGGGTAGATCCAATGTGAACAAAATTCTGTCTATTCAGAAGGATAATGGGGATTGGATCAGGGATAAGGATCAGATCTCTCGTGAGGTTGTTCATTTCTATAAGTTGCTCCTCGGCTCGGATTGCAAATCTACTTATGATGGCAGCATTATGTCCTGTTTCTTCAAAGAAAGGATCCTATCTCCTGAACAAGCTTCTATGTTAAGCTGCGACTTCTCCGAAGATGAAATCAAATCTGCTTTCTTCAGTCTCCACCCTAATAAATCACCTGGTCCGGACGGTTTCAATGCTTACTTCTTCCATCGGACTTGGCATATTGTGGGAGCTGATATCTCAAAAGCTATTAAGGATTTCTTCTCTAATGGGATTCTTCTCAAGGAAGCAAATTGCACTATTGTGGCTCTCATCCCTAAAGTTCCTAATGCCTCTAAATTAAAGGACTTTAGACCTATTTCATGCTGCAATTCTATCTACAAATGTATTTCAAAGCTCCTTGCTAGTCGTCTTAAAGCAGTTCTTCCGTCTATTATCAACAACGCCCACTCTGCCTTTGTCCAAGATAGACATATTGGGGACAACATTCTTATGGCCCAGGAGCTAGTTCGTGGATATCATCTCCCTTCGTCAACCCCAAATTGTACTCTCAAAATTGATCTTATGAAGGCTTTTGATTCGGTCCGGTGGGACTTCCTTTGGGATACCCTTCTGCATCTTGGATTCCCTATGATCTTTATCGGCTGGATCAAGGCGTGTGTCACCTCTGCCAAGTACTCTATTTCTATTAATGGGGAACTCAATGGTTTCTTTGAAGGGAAGAAAGGCCTCCGTCAAGGTGATCCTATTCTCACCTTATTTATTTGTCATTTGCATGGATGTCTTCTCTAGGATTCTTGAGTTTAAAATCCAAGCTTCCACCACTTTCAAATTTCATTGGAGATGCCGGAAATCAAATTTATCTCATCTTTGCTTTGCGGATGACCTGCTGGTTTTCTGTCGGGGGGATCTTAATTCTATCCAAGTAGTGAAGAATGCCCTTGATACCTTCTCCTCTCTATCGGGCTTAACCCCAAACAGCTCTAAAAGTTCCATCTTTCTCTCGGGTATGACTGCTTCCTCGCAACATGATCTTGCAAACTTTATAGGATACAATATGGGTTCATTTCCTATTAGATATTTGGGGGTTCCTCTCATCTCCTCGAAGCTCAAAGCTTTGGACTGTCAAGCCTTGGTGGATCGTATATTGAAGAGGATCAAGCTCTGGACTAATCGCTTCCTCTCCTATGCTGGAAGGCTTCAACTTATTCAATCAATTATATTCAGTATCCAGACTTTTTGGAGCTCCCACTTTATTCTACCAGTCAAAGTCATCAAAGATATAGAGGGTATTCTCTCTGCTTTCTTATGGAAAGGTACTTCCTTAAGTCACTCTGGTGCTAAAGTTGCTTGGAGTGATATCTCTTGTCCAAAACCCGAAGGAGGATTGGGAATCAAAAAGATTCGTGATTGGAACACTGCCTCCATGACCCGTTATATTTGGCTTCTTTGCCAGCCCTGCTCTAATTCCCTGTGGGCTGCTTGGGTCAAGAGGAATCTGCTGCATAAAGACCACTTCTGGGTGGCAAAAGTTCCTTGGAACTGCTCTTGGACCTGGAGGAAAATCCTAAAGCTTCGGGACAGAATCAGGGCTTTCATCTCCGTCAATGTAGGGAATGGTGGAGATACTTCCCTTTGGTTTGATTCTTGGAGGCCTCTTGGCCCTATTTGTTCCTCCTCTCATGCTAGAGTCATTTCCGACTCCGGACTTGGGATAAATGCAAAGGTTAGTGACATTATTTTTGGCGGCTCATGGAGATGGCCGGTAGCTAATTCTATTGAGCTGATAGCTTTGAAGGAAGACTCTAGATCCCTTGATCCCCCTGATTGCAGCCATCAGGACAAGATTCTTTGGGATGGTTCCCCAGCCTTCTCTATTAAGGGTGTTTGGAATTGCATCCGGACTCCGAGCGGCCGTGTGGACTGGGCGCATCTTCTTTGGTTTCCTCATCATGTGCCTAGGCACTCATTTATTTTATGGCTTGCTATCAGAGGTAGACTCTCTACTCAAGATCGTCTCCATTCCTTTGGTGTTCAAGGTCATCTCTCCTTATCCTGCTTTCTATGCCAAGACCATACAGAGGATCATAGCCATCTATTCTTCAGCTGCCCTTTTTCCTTTCGATCTGGTCTTCTATTGCCAGTTTGTGCGATTTGAGCATTATCCTTCATCTTGGGAGCTCTTGAGACCGTGGCTCTGCAGGAATATCAAAGGCAAATCCCTTCATTCAATTATTTGCAGACTGGCTTTGGGAGCTTCTTTGTACCTCATTTGGTTTGAAAGGAACTCTCGCAAGCATGGCCAAAGACCTCTTAATGAAGCTGGGATCCTTTCAAAGATTATGGACTCTGTTAGGGCGAGTTTGGATGGTGCTATTTTTCCCAGGAAGGAGTGTTATGATTTCTACCGTGACTCCATCACGATTGTTTTTTTTTTTTTTTTTTTTTTCCTTTTTTGGATGTTTCTTCTCTTCCATTAGTCTAAGGATATTTACCTTTTTGGTGGTGTATCCCCATTGCTTCTTTTAGACCTCCGGGGAATGCCCCGAGTACCTGTACTTTCAACTCCTTTTCACACTATTAATACATTTCACACCTTTACTTTTCAAAAAAAAAAAAAAAAAAAAAAAGGTATTCTCTTGGCTTTTCTCTGGAATGGTGTTTCTCTGAAAAGGCATGGCGCAAAAGTTGCATGGGCTGACATTTCTACACCTAAAGAAGAAGGAGGTCTGGGAGTTAAGAAGGTTAGGGATTGGAATGTTGCCTCAATGACTCGTTATATATGGTTATTATGTCAACCATGCGCTAATTCCTTATGGGCTGCCTGGGTAAAGAAGAATTTGCTTCACAAGGAACACTTTTGGGTGGCGAAAGTCCCTTGGAATTGTTCTTGGACTTGGAGGAAGATCTTCAAGATTCGGGATAGAGTGAAGGATTTCATTTCAGTGAAAGTGGGGAATGGAGACCTCAAGGCCCCATATGCTCATCTTCTCAAGCTAGAGTCATTTCTGACTCGGGTCTTACAAAAGAAGCAAAGGTTAGTGCCATTATTTCATCCGGCAAATGGAGATGGCCTGTAGCAAATTCAAATGAGCTGATCAGCTTGAAAGATGAATCCTGTTCCCTTCCATTGCCCGACTGTTCCCAACATGATATATGGTGGTTTGGGATGGATCAAGGGATTTCACAATCAAAAGAGCATGGAACAAACTTCGGTCCTCTTCCCAGCGTGTTGATTGGGCACATTTGGTATGGTTTAAACATCATGTTCCAAGGCATTCTTTCATCTTATGGTTAGCATTAAGAGGTAGGCTTTCCACTCAAGATCGTCTACTCTCTTTTGGAATTATCCAACTCATGACATGCTACTTATGTCAAGATCCAAGGGAGGATCATAGTCACCTGTTCTTTAATTGCCCCTTCTCTTTTCGGGTTTGGTCTACAATTGCTAGTAAATGTGATTTAACGCACTTTCCATTCTCATGGGAGAGTTTGAGGCCGTGGCTTTGCAGCAAACTCAATGGGTCCTCTCTTCTCTCCATTGTTAGCAGACTTGCATTGGGAGCTACAATATACTTCATATGGTATGAAAGGAACTCACGCAAGCACGGGCGCAAGCCCCATAATGAAAGAGGGATTATTACTAAGATTATGGATTCGGTTAGGATGAAGTTGGATGGTGCTAAATTTCCTAGAAATGCGCAAATCTCCATGTGTTAGGAAGTTGGCATCTTCCCTCTTTCCTTTTGAGAAGCTAATCTGACAGCGATCATAGTTTGAAAGCACTTAGTAGATTTATGGATGATTTTCTCTTGAGGTTTGTATTTCCTTTGTCTGAGGATGTATTTCCTTTTTGAGGGATGTATTTCCCTTTGCTTGATTTATGTATCTTCCGGGGAATGCCCCGTGTTCTTGTACTTTTAACTCCTTTTCTTTCTTGTTAATACAACTCACTCATTTACCTTTCAAAAACAAAAAAATAGATCAAACCCAAATTAAATCTAAATTGAGTTCAATCTAGAGGGCCGCTCCATGATCAGGTCACATCAAATAAGATCAAACCCAAACCAATTTCAATCTAGAGCATTACTACTAGATTAGGTTAGATCAAACTTTGATCGAACCTGAATCAAGTCCAATGAGCAATGCTCCAAGATTAGTTTGAATCAAACGAAGATCAAACTTGAATTAAGTTCAATATGCTGCATTTGCTTAAAAATTGGGTTAGATCAAACCAATGTCAATCCTGAATCAAGTCAAATATGGGGCATTGGCAAGTTCAGGTTAGATCAAAAACTAAGATCGGACCTAAATAAAATCTCATACGGAGTGTTGTTCCAAGATTGATATTAGATCAAACTTAAATCAAACATGAGTCAAGTCCAACATAAAGCATAGTTTCAAGATTGTATTGGATCAAACTTAGATCAAACCTCAATTAAGTTCAATCTCGAGCATTCCTTCAATATTGATAGATCAAAGTTAGATTAAATTAGATCAAATTCGAATCAAGTGCAATCTAGACAGTTACTTAGAGAGATTTTTCAACCATGAGTTGAACCAAGTTCAAGTTATATCATACTAGGTCAAACCCAAATCATATCCCATCTAGATAATTGCTCCGGGATTGGGTTGGATAAAATTTACATCAAACATAAATCAACTTCAATTTAGAGTGTTGATTCAAGATATGGTTCAATCAAATTAAATTAAACCCAAATCAAGTTCAATCTAGAGCACTTATGTAATATCGGGTTGGATAAAATTAAGATCAATCCTAAATAAAGTTAAATATAGAGCATTGTTCTAAGATCGGGTTAGATGGAACTAAGATCAGAACCAAATCAAGTTCAATCTCGAGTGTCACTCCAAGATTGGGTGAAATCAAACTAAAATCAAGTTCAATCAAAGCATTACTCCATGATTGGACTAGATCTAACCTACATCAAGCTAAATGATGTTCAATCTAGAGCGTTGCTACAAGATCGGGCCAAATCAAGGCTAAATAAATTTGAATTTGGAATGTTGCTCTAAGTTCGGATTGGATAAAACTTAGATCAAACCTGAGTCAAGTCCAATTGGAAGTGATGATGCTCTAAGATTGGATCGAGCCAAACTTAGATCAAATTCCAAAATAAGTCGAATCTAAGGCATTGCAATAAGACCAGGTTAGATCAAATTAGATCTACATGAATCAAGTCTAATTCGCAGCATTGCTTAAAGAAAAGGTTAGACTAATATAGATCAAACCCAAATCAAGTCAAATTGAGAGCGTTGCTCGAGGATCGAGTTGGATCAAACTTATATCAAATCTGAATCAAGTCCAATCTGGATTCTATTGTTAGATCGAATTCAATCAAACTTGATCAAACCCCAATCAAGTTCAATTTAAAGCATTGCTCTAAGATCAAGGTGGATTAAACTTAAAACAAACATGGATCAAATCAAATATGTAACATTGCGCTAAGATCGGGTTCGACTAAACTTTGATCAAATCAAATTAAGTTCAATATGGAGCCTTGATCTTAGATAGAGCTAGATCAAACCAAGATCAACCCAAATCAAGTCCAATGTAGAGCATTCCTCAAAGATCGTATTGGATCAAACTTATATCAATCTTGAATTAAGTGAAATATGCTGCATTCCTCCACGATAGATTTGGTTCAAACTCAAATCAAATATTATGAATCAAATGCAATTTAATGCATTGTTCCAAGATAGGGTCGGATCAAACTTAAGTCAAACCCAAATAAAGTTCGATATGGAGTATTTCTCTAAGGTCAGGTTGGATCAATCTTAGCTCTAAGATGAATCAAGTTCAATATGGAGTGATGCTGCATGATCAGGTTAGATCAAACATTAATCAAGTCCAATTTTTAGTGTTGCTCCAAGATTAGGCTCGATAAAATAAAGATAATACCCAAATCAAGTTTAATCAAGAGCATTGCACTAAGATTGGGTTTGATCAAACTTAGACTAAACTCGAATCAGATCAAATCTAAAGCGTTGCCCTAAAATAAGGTTTGATAAAATAACAAACCTAAATCAAGTTTATTTTAGAGTGTTGCTTCAAGTTAAACCCAAATCAGATCCCATCTAGACAATTGCTCGAGATTGGGTCGGATAAAATTTACATCAAACATGAATCAACTTCAATTTAGAGTGTTGAATCAAGATATGGTTAAAGCAAATTAAATCAAATACAAATCAAGTTCAATCTGCACTTATATAATATCGGGTTGGATAAAATTAAGATCAATCCTAAATAAAGTTAAATATAGAGCATTATTCTAAGATCGGGTTAGATAGAGCTAAGTTCAGACCCAAATAAAGTTCATTCTCGAGCGTTACACCAAGATTAGGTGGAAATCAAACTAAAATCAAGTTCAATCGAAGCATTACTCCATGATTGGATTAGATCTAACCTACATCAAGCTAAATGAAGTTCAATCTGGAGCGTTGCTACAAGATCGGGCCAAATTAAGGCTAAATCAATTTGAATTTGGAATGTTGCTCTAAGTTCGGATCGAATCAAACTTAGATCAAACCTTCTGAGTCAAGTCCAATTGGAAGTGATGCTCCAAGATCGGGTCGAGCCAAACTTAGATCAATTTCAAAATAAGTCCAATCTAAAGCATTGCAACAAGACCAGGTTAGATCAAATTAGATCCACATGAATCAAATCTAATTTGCAGTATTGCTCTAAGAAAAGGTTGGATCAAACCCAAACCAAGTCAAATCGAGAGCGTTGCTCGAGGATCGAGTTGGATCAAACTTATATCAAACTCAAATCAAGTCCAATCTGGATTCTATTATTGTTATATCGAACTCAATCAACCTTTGATCAAACCCCAATCAAGTTCATTTTAAAGCATTGCTCTAAGATCAGGGTGGATTAAACTTAAATCGGACCTGGAACAAATCAAATATGTAACATTGCTCTAAGATCGGGTTCAACTAAACTTTGATCAAATCGGAATTAAGTTCAATATAGCCTTGATCTTAGGTTGAGCTTGATCAAACCAAGATCAGGCACAAATCAAGTCCGATGTAGAGCATTCCTCAAAGATCGTATTGGATCAAACTTATATCAATCTCGAATTAAGTGAAATATGCTGCATTCCTCCAAGATTGGTTTGGTTCAAACTCAAATCAAATATGAATCAAATGCAATTTAATGCATTGTTTCCAAGATAGGGTCGGATCGAACTTAGGTCAAACCCAAAATAAAGTTCGATATGAAGCATTTCTCTAAGGTCGGGTTGGATCAATCTTAGCTCTAAGATGAATCAAGTTCAATATGGAGTGATGCTGCATCATGATCAGGTTAGATCAAACACTAATCAAGTCTAATTTTGAGTGTTGCTCTAAGATTAGGCTCGATGAAGTTAAAGATAATACCCAAATCAAGTTTAATCGAGAGCATTGCACTAAGATTGGGTTTGATCAAACTTAGAATAACCCAAATCGAATTTCATTGGCTGGATCAGGAGCTGTGTCTCTTCTGCTAAATATTCGGTGGCTATCAATGGTGAGCTCAATGGTTTTTTTGAGGGGAGGAAAGGCATCCGCCAAGGTGATCCCATTTCTCCATATTTATTTGTTATTTGTATGGATATCTTCTCTAGAATTTTATCCCGGAAAATTGAGGAGTCTCCAAATTTTAGATACCACTGGAGATGCAGGAAATCTAAGTTATCTCACCTTTGTTTTGCTGATGACTTGATGATCTTTTGCCATGGTGATATGAATTCTATTCAAGTAGTTAAAGATGCTCTTGCCAATTCTCTTCCCTTTCCGGCCTTAGTCCAAATGTGGATAAATGCTCTACTTTCCTTTCGGGCGTCCAGGGCCATATGCATCAAACTATTTCGAATCATCTGGGATTTCCTCTTGGCTCATTTCCCATTAGATACCTGGGAGTCCCGCTCATTTCATCCAAGCTCAATGCTCGTGATTGTCAAGCTCTGGTTGATCGCATTCTGGGGAGAATTAAATCTGGACCAATCGCTTCCTTTCATATGCAGGTAGACTTCAACTTATTCAATCTGTTCTTTTAGCATCCAGTCCTTTTGGAGCTCCCATTTCATACTTCCTGCCAAGGTCTCCAACACCATTGAGAGCATCCTTTCGGCTTTCTCTGGAGCGGAGTCTCTATGAAACGTTATGGGGCTAAAGTAGCTTGGGCTGATATCTCCACTCCTAAATCTGAAGGGGGTCTTGGGATAAAGAAAATTAAAGACTGGAATGTTGCCTCCATGACTCGATATGTGTGGATGTTATGCAATCCTTGCTCTTCTTCCTTATGGGCTACTTGGGTCAAGCTGAATCTGCTGCACAAGGAGCATTTCTGGGTTGCTAAAGTCCCTTGGAATTGCTCGTGGACTTGGAGGAGACTTCTCAAAATTAGAGACAGAGTGAAGCCTTTCATCTATGTGAGAGTTGGGAACGGCGAGAGTACCTCACTGTGGTTTGATGCCTGGAGACCTCAGGCCCTATCTGTACCTCTCCTCATGCTAGAGTTATTTATGACTCGAGCCTCACCGTAGATGCAAAGTTAGTGCTATTATCTCTTCTGGCTATGGTTGTGGCCTCCTGGATTCTCTGAGCTGATTAGGCTCAGAGAGGAAACTAGATCCCTTCATCGCCAACTGTTCTCAGACTGATATTGTGGAGTGGGATGGCTCCTTGGACTCTCAATCAAAAAAGCTTGGAATGTCCTCAGATCTCCTTCTAACAGAGTCCCTTGGGCTCATTGGTTTGGTTCAAGCATCATGTCCCTAGGCACTCTTTATTCTCTGGCTTGCAATACGAGGGAGGCTACCTTCTCAGGACCGGCTTTTATCTTTCGGGTTGATTGGTCATATGCAGTGTGTTTTCTGTCTAGTAGATGTGGAAGATCACAACCATCTCTTCTTTGATTGCCCATTCTCTTGTCGGGTCTGGACTGCTATTGCTTGTAAGTGCGATCTTTTGCCTTATCCCTACTCTTGGGAGACCCTGTGGCCGAGGATGTGTGTGATAAAGAGGATCTTCGCTTTTGGCCACTGTTAGGAAGCTTGCCTTCGGAGCTACAATCTATTACTTATGGATGGAAAGGAACTCTCGCAACATGGACGAATATCTCATAGTGAGCGTGGTATCGTCACTTCGATCATGGTATCTATCAGGCAGAAGCTGGATGGCTCTAAATTCACCCTTAATCCTGCAAATCGGCAGCTGATTCAAAATGGCAACTTCCCGGAACTCTTCTTTGTTGACTTCCAGATGCTGGGGGCTTTTTGATGGTATCTTACTTAGCTTTCATCTCGTGTGAGATGTCTTCACCTGATGTCTAGGTTTCTACTATTCTTACTTGTCTTATCCGGGTCTGCCCCGTATTATGTACTTAAATCTCCTTTACTTATAAATTTCATACTTCATCTTTCAAAAAAAAAAAAAAATAGAATAAACCCAAATCAGATCAAATCTAAAGCGTTGCCCTAAAATCGGGTTCGATAAAACAACAAACATAAATCAAGTCTTTTTTAGAGTGCTGCTTCAAGATCGGGTTTGTTCAAACCAAGATGGAGCCCAAATTAAGTATAATATGAAGCATTGCTTCGATATCAATTTAGATCAAACTCTGATCGAACCTGAATCAAGTTAAATTAGGAGCATCGTTCGAAGATCAAGTTAGGTCAAACCCGAATCAAGTTCAATTTAGAGTGTTACTCCATGATTAGTTCAGATCAAATAAGATAAAGCCCGAATCAATTTCAATCTAAAACATTATAATATGATCGGCCTAGATCAAACTTTGATCTCTTTTCATTTGATCGAACATGAATCAAGTCCAATCTAGAGCAATGCTCCACAAGATTAGTTTGAATGAAACGAAGATCAAACTTGAATTTAGTTCAATATGCTGCATTTGTTTAAAAATTGGGTTAGTCAAACCAATGTCAATTCTGAATCAAGTCGAATCTCGGGCATTGGCACAAGTTCGGGTTAGATCAAACTAAGATCGGACCAAAATAAAATCTCATACGGAGCGTTGCTCCAAGAGTGAAATTAGATCAAACTTAAATCAAACATGAGTCAAGTCCAACGTGGAGCATCGTTTCAAGATTGTGTTGGATCAAACTTAGATCAAACCTCAATTAACTACAATCTCGAGCATTCCTCCAATATTGATAGATCAAAGTTAGATCAAATTAGACCAAATTCAAATCAAGTACAATCTAGAGAGTTACTTAGAGATATTTTCAACACTGGGTTGAACCAAGTTCAAGTTAAACCCAAATCAGATCAATCCGATCGGCATCGATCCGATGGTTGCAATCGATCCAAGCCATGATCCCGATCGGCGATGATCGATCAGACCGTTGTGATCCATCCGATCGGCTACGATCCGGCGGTTGCGATCGATCCAAGCCATGATCTCGATCGGTGATGATCGATCGAACGGTTTGCGATCCATCCGATCGGTGACGATCCGACGGTTGCGATCGATCCAAGCCATGATCTCGATCGGCGATGATTGATCCGACGGTTGCGATCCTTTCTGATGAACGGATCTTTAGAATCACCTCAACAAGGATATCTTCTTCAGTTGATTAACACAACCCCAACCCGTGAAGAGGCACTAACCGAATCAGAAGAAGGAAGGCCAAGGAACCAAATCACAATAGAAACAAGTTCTAAGGTAACTTGATTATCAAAGATAAAATAGTCAATTGGCTAAAATGACTAAGTCCTAGTTCTTTCAAGAAGCAAGGAAGAAATAATGCTCTCAATTGGATTATAACCAAAAGAAATTCGGAATTGTTCATTCACCTTTAATCTGAAGTTCAGCATACAATATATATCTCTTCAAGAATAGGAAAAGCCAAATATAGCAATAATACTACACACCCTCATAAGTTCTGCATGTTCCAAAGCTCATTAAATAGGCTGCAATGCATGTTTCAAAGCTCATTAAATAGGCTGCAATGCATAGTCTTCAATTAATCTCTATTTGGCAATTCCTTTGGTCCACCTGGCAAAGAGTCAAACACTTGAATTCTTCCACTTGGCCGTTTGCTTCTCCATGGCTGATTACTCCTGGGCCGATTGCTTCCATGATCAAGCTTTGGAGTTCCTTAGCTTTGGCTCTAGTTATGGGACCTTGATAGCTTAATGATGGAGCTCCTTCATCATCCCCTCCCTCTTGAGAAAAATTCGTCCCCGAATTTGGTCCTATACCAAAATAGGGAGAAAGATCAGTAACATTAAAAGTATTACTTACTTCATACTCACTTGGCAAGTCAATCTTGTAGGCATTAGGATTAATGCGTTCCAAGACTTTAAAAGGCCCATCTCCTCTTGGTTGCAACTTTGATTTCCTTTGCGTAGGAAACCTTTCTTTCCTTAAGTGTATCCAAACTAAGTCACCTGGTTCAAACACAATTGCCTTTCGGCCTTTGTTAGCATATTTTGCATATGACTCATTTTTCTTTTCAATATGTAACTTAGCTTGTTCATGCATTTTCTTCACAAATTCTGCCTTACTCTTACCATCAAGAGATGCAATATGATTAACAGGCAATGGAGATAAATCTAAGGGAGTAAGTGGGTTAAATCCATATACAAGCTCAAAAGGTGAATACCCACTAGATGAATGTACAACCCTATTATATGCAAATTCTATATATGGTATGCATTCCTCCCAAGATTTTAAATTCTTCTTCACAAATGCTCTCAAAAGTGTGGACAAAGTTCTATTTACTACTTCTGTTTGCCCATCTGTTTGAGGATGACAGGTAGTAGAGAATAACAACTTTGTTCCCAATTTTCCCAAAGTACTCTCCAAAAATGACTCAAAAATTTTACATCCCTATCACTAACAATAGTTTTAGGAATGCCATGCAATCTAACAACTTCCCTAAAGAACAATTTTTTTTTTGAAAGTTAAATGGGGTGAATTGTATTGATTAGCTATAATTGGTACATAAGATCGGGACAAAACCCGAAGAGAGGTAGACCTCAAAAGAAAGTCAGACCTCAAAGAAAACCAAAGGAATACATCCAGCAAGAGGTAAAGACCTCAAAAGTAAATCAGCCCGGATTACATCCAGAACCTAACAAATAACTCAGTAGATGAGCACCGAAAAGAGATCAGCACAGGAGAGAAGGGGATAACTGCCACCTATCCATCAATTGGAGATTTGCAGTATTCCTGGGGAACTTTGCACCTTCCAGCTTTAGCCTGACCGAATCCATAATCTTTATAACAATACCTTTTTCGGTGAGAGGAGGTCGCCCATGCATGCGATAGTTCCTTTCATTCCAAATGAAATACACAGTAGCTCCAAAGGCAAGTCTGCTGACACAGGATAGGAGAGAAGACCCTTTGAGTTTCCTACTAATCCACGGCTTCAGTCTCTCCCAAGTAGAAGGATAGTGCGCTAGACCACATATAGACGCAATGGACTGCCAAACCCGAGCAGAAAAGGGGCAGCTAAAAAACAGATGACCATGGTCCTCAGAATGACCTTGACATAGGGAGCAAGTCATGTGACCGAGAATGCCAAAAGATAGCAGACGATCCTGAGTAGTGAGTCTACCTTTAATAGCTAACCATAAGATGAAGGAGTGCCTAGGAACATGAAGCTTAAACCAAACCAAATGAGCCCAGTAGACCCGCTGGGAAGGAGTCCGGAGAGAATTCCAAACTCTTTTAATAGAGAATCCGGGAGACCCATCCCATAAATCTTATCCTGACGACTGCAATCAGGAGGAGGAAGTGAACAGGATTCGCCTTTCAGAGTGACCAAATCAATAGAATTCGCAGCAGGCCACCTCCAGGTTCCAGAAGAGATAATAGCACTAACCTTTGCATCAATGGAAAGACCCGAGTCAGTAATAACTCTAGCGTAGGGAGAGGAACATATAGGACCCTGGGGTCTCCAAGAGTCAAACCATAGGGAGGAATTATCGCCATTCCCCACGTCAACAGAGATGAAACTCTTCACTCTTCCCCGCATCTTGAGGATTTTCCTCCAAGTCCAAGAGCAGCTCCATGGAACCTTTGCCACCCAGAATTGTTCCTTGTGCAGCAGATTTAACTTCACCCATGCAGCCCATAAGGAGGTAGGACTTGGTTGACATAATAACCAAATGAGTCTAGACAGGGAGGCAGCATTCCAGTCCCGAACCTTCTTAATCCCCAGCCCACCTTCATCCTTCGGAGTAGATAAATCAGCCCAAGAGACTTTGGCTCCATGACGGTTTAAAGAAACACCATTCCAAAGAAAAGCCGAGAGGATACTTTCAATCTCTTTGGTGACCTTTGCAGGAAGGATAAAATGGGCACTCCAGTAAGACTGGATGCTAAATAAAACAGATTGAATAAGCTGTAATCTACCTGCATATGATAGAAAGCGATTAGTCCAAACCTTAATCCTCCCCAGAATGCGATCAACTAAGGCTTGACAGTCAGAAGCTTTGAGCCTGGTGGAGATGAGAGGAACACCCAGGTATTTAATTGGGAGAGAGCCAATAGAAACACCCAAAAAAGATGCAATGTCCTGCTGCACCTGAACCGAAGCACCGGAGATGAACACAGAGCATTTGGACAAGTTTGGAGCAAGGCCAGATAGAGAAGAGAAGGTATCAAGAGCTTCTTTGATCACCTTAATAGAATTCAGCTCACCCCGGCAGAAAACCATCAAATCATCCGCAAAGCATAAATGAGATAATTTGGATTTCCGACACCTCCAGTGAAACTTGAAAGAGGAGGAAGCTTGGATTTTCCGGTCAAGGATCCGAGAAAAAATATCCATGCAAATGACAAATAAATAAGGAGATATAGGGTCCCCTTGACGAAGGCCTTTCTTCCCATCAAAGAAGCCGTGAAGTTCACCATTAATAGCCACAGAGAACTTTGCAGAAGAGACGCAGGAGCGAATCCATTTAATGAAGACAGGAGGAAATCCAAGAAGCTGGAGGGAAACCCACAGGAAGTCCCATCTAACAGAATCAAAGGCCTTCATTAGATCAATCTTTAGGGCACAGTTCGAAGAGGAGGAGGGAAGGTGGTAACCTCGCACCAGCTCCTGAGCTAACAAAATATTATCTCCAATGTGCCTACCTTTGACAAAAGCAGTCTGAGCATCGTTAATAAAAGAAGGCAGGACGTGCTTCAGCAATCGGCAAGAAGCTTAGAGATGCATTTATACACAGTATTGCAACAGGATATCGGCCTGAAGTCCTTCAGTCTTGAAGCATTTGGGATCTTAGGAATAAGAGCAATAATCGTGCAATTGACCTCCTTGAGAAGAAGACCATTTGAAAAAAACTCCTTGATAGCTGTAGTGAAGTCAGATCCAACAATGTGCCAAGCTTTCTGGAAAAAAAGGCATTAAACCCATCCGGTCCTGGAGCTTTGTTTGGGTGAAGGCTGAACAGAGCATCTTTGATATCATCCTCCGTAAATTCACAACATAAATACCTTGATTGCTCAGGGGATAAAACACAGTCAACAAACCCAGTGAGCTCATCTCTACCGCACCATCCAGTGCTACTGTTCGAACCAAGGAGCTGGCTGAAGAAATTGACAACTTCTTGGGCAATCTGGTTCTTCTCCCGGATCCAATCGCCATTGTCCTTTTGGATACAATTTATCTTGTTTACATTGACTCGGCCCTTAACAGAATTGAAGAAGAAGGATGAGCATTGGTCCCCCTCTTTCAGCCATTGGATCCTACTTCGCTGTCTAGCATAGCTCTCCTTCCCTTTGCAAGCTAGATGGAGCTGATTAGCACAAGCAATTTCCTTCTCCAGGTTATCAGTTCCGTTGTTGCCTGCCGCGATGGAGGATTGCAAACCAGCAAGCTCGGAACGAAGATGAGCAAGGTCCCCGTTGATAAGAGCGTTCTTGTGCCTACTAAGATCTCTCAAGGCAGATTTGACAAGTTTAAGCTTGCTATAAAGTTTGAACATGGCATGACCACTAACCTGGGAGTCCCAAATCTTCTCAACCAAAGGGAAAAATTCTTCAAATTCACTCCAGAAATTGAAGAATTTAAACGGAGATTTGATCCGTGGAAGAGAAATACCAAGCTTAACCACAATCGGCGAGTGATCAGACAGTCCAAAGGGATGGAACTCAGCAAAGATTGAGCAAAGGAACGAATCCACAAATGGTTGACAAGAGCTCTGTCAAGCTTCCGCAAGATGTGCCCGTTCACTCTAGAGTTGTGCCAAGTGAAAAGAGGGCCTCCAAATCTCAGATCATCCAAACCGGCTTCAAATAGTACATCATTTAGATCATTCATAAAGCTGGGCCAATCGCAACTCCCTCCTTTCCTTTCATGCCTATACCGGATTGCATTAAAATCCCCCAGAATAATCCATGGCAGATGAGAGAAAGACTTTGATTGGTTATTCAAAATGGCCCAAAGCTGCTTCCTGGACGTAGCATCAGAAGCTCCATAAGCAAAAGAGGCAATGAATTTAACACCACTATCCCGAATAGTAATAGAGAGGTGAATGATCTGATCATGCATGGAAACAACCTCAGCATGAAGGATTTTTGGGTTCCACCAAATCCAAATCCTTCCGGAGTTATCACCATCGTAGCTGTTAACACAGTTCCAGCCTTTGATCAAGTAGGATTGAAATTTCTCTTTATTACATTCCTTGATCTTTGTCTCAAGAAGGCCGATACAGGAGAGATTCTGGGAATGTTCAAAGTGACGGATCTCCGAGTGCTTTGAGGGATCATTTAGACCCCGTATATTCCATGAAGCAATCTTAATCATTTGGAATTCTTGTAGAGCTTCCCTCTGGAGTTACCAGAGCAATGAATCTTCTTCTTATCCTTCTTCTTCCTGCCTAGCTTTCCTTCAACTTCATCAATCATAATAAGCCTCCTAGCCAATGGAGACGAGGAGGGAGACGAGGCCTCACAAGGTGGCAATGCAGAAAGGAAAGAGTCCCGAACAGAGGAAACAGGGGAACTGGCTTTCGGAATAGTCAATACATTCGGATCGTCAAAATTCGGATCACAAGTTCCTGTAGCAGTCGGATCGTCATTAGAAGCTAACGGGTCACTAGCTCCATCACCAGTCGGATCGTCAAGTCCAAACGAATCCCCGACAACTGTTCTAATCGGATCGAGATGTCTTGGACTAAGCGGAT
The DNA here is from genome assembly GCA_900491605.1 of Calamus simplicifolius. Taxonomy (NCBI): domain Eukaryota; kingdom Viridiplantae; phylum Streptophyta; class Magnoliopsida; order Arecales; family Arecaceae; genus Calamus; species Calamus simplicifolius. Next base: position 756,991 of record UESW01004800.1, on the reverse strand, counting down.
CCACAGCTGCTGCAATCGGATCCACAGCTACTGTAGCTACTGTAGCTACTGTAGCAAATGTAATCGGATCGTCAAATAACGGGTCGGAAAATACTGTAGCTACTGTAGCTACTGTAGCAAATGTAATCGGATCGTCAAATAACGGGTCGTAAAATACTGTAGCATATTCATATGAATTGGTAGAGGAGATCAATCCATTAACAGCAAGAGAAATGGCCAATGAACGATGAGATTGCTGAACATTTGATTGAGGGAGGAGCTTAACCGAACCTTCCTTTCCATGCCAAGGAGGAAGGGAATCAAGTTGAAACCAGATCACATCTTCAAAACAGATAGCACCAAAACATCCATGGAACAAGCTCCTAAAATCCTTAGCTTTGATGCAATCTTGAACTTTGATTCAAAGAGAGCTATACAAGTGAGATATTGAGAAGAGACCAAGAAGTAATCTTCCGTATCGTTTGCAAGATCAATAAGACCCCGACTGAACCAAGAAGATAGTTTAAGCATTAGGAATGCAAGGAGGAGTTACCCCTGGAGTGGCTAGAGCTCCCGGACCTCTGTTTTCCCTTCTTCTTCTTGCCCTGTTTTCTATCCACTTCGTCAACCATGATGAGTTTCCTTGCAAGAAGCGGTGTGCATGATGGGGATGAAAGAGGAGAAGTATCCTCGCAGCCAATAGTGGAGGAGTCCTCGAAAGAGCATGAGGAGCCTACCGCATTAGGTACAGCAGAGATCCCCTTCTGATCTTTTGATACCAAAGAGAGATCAGCAGGATCCGATGAAACAACATTTGGAGCACAATCAGAATAAGAGGTTGATCTCTTAAGAGATGGCAAGGCCGCATGACTCAATGGATCAACCCTAGGAGCATAATCGGAACCCTCAGGATCAGCAGACTGATTTGCATCCAGATGTAGAATATCAAAATGATTGCTTGATCTGCATTGACCTGTAGCTGTGAGAGAGTCATTCGAAATGGACATTGAATGAGGAACAACCTGAACAATAGGTCTGAAAGCATGCTGACTTCTAGAAGGGATGGGCTGCATTTCCTGCTTCTCCTTCCGGCTCGAAGAGACCAACTTCCAATTCCCATCAGCTTGAGGAAGAGAGGAATGCTGGCCCTCTTTCGGAACCCAAACTTGGTGGTTGACCTTTTTGCATTTGCTGGAATGATGGCCAAACTCCTTGCAAACAAAGCATTTCTTAGGGATCCAGTTGTATTCTATGCGGATTTCCATAACACTGCCATCTTCTAATTCAAGATCGAAAGCGTTGGGGAGAGAATCTTCAATGTTGATCTCTATACAGATTCTAGCATAGTTGAGTCGCTTTAGAGAGGAGGTCATCTTATCCGCATGGAGAGGCTTCCCAACCATGCTGGCTAGATAGCTGAGTCCATCTGCCGTCCAGTACTCAAGGGGAACATTGTAGAAATGAGCCCAAATTGGTACCAGTTTAAAGCCCTCCTTTGAAAGGTTCATACAAGGACTCCACTTCCTTAAGAAAATTGGTCTTCCTCCGAAGTACCACGGGCCACCCTCCAATGCAGTGATTAAACTACCAGAATCAGGGAATTTAAAGAAGAAAAAACCCGTTCCCGTTGCAGAGGACTTCTAATAGACCCAGTTTACCCCAATGGCGATGAGCACAATTATGAACCAGGGTATAAGGAAGCTTGTCAAGGAAAAAACCCACCAAGGTGTACTTCCATAGAGAGGCCCCTTGTTGAACTACGGAGGAAGGGATCTTAACTGATGCCTTGCCTTCAGCCGGAGTAGAAGAAGCTTTTATAAATTTCAACTGCATAATCTCCTGATCCTCTTTGACTAGAGACGCCCAAGAAGAGGGATGCTGGCACAAAGCATCAGCAGCCTTTGGGTTAGTCGCGCTAGGATGAAGAACAGAGGAATTTGAAAAGTCCAGCGTCGGCGGGGATGAACAGATAGAGGGATGCTTGCACATGAAATCAGAAGCAACGCTGGGAGGGGCAGAGAAGGTCTTCTGAAGAGCCACGTCAACAGGACATGCAGATAAATTTGAAGAAGGCAGGAGAGGCAGGAAATTTGATGCATAAATTTGAAACCCAGAGGAATCTGGCAAAAGACCTGATTCGGGTACCAAATAAGCGCCATCCGAAGCAGAGGAACCAACGGGTAAACCAGTGGATACGCAACGGACCGGGTAAACGGGAGAAGACTCCCGCAACTGAGATCTCAGAGGAGAGCTCAGAGGAGAACGATGGCAGATCTTCGACGATGAATCAGGCACCAGACCACTCAGAAGACCAGATGAAACGATAGGAGAAGACGAAGCTGCCGCAACTCCCTCAACCGGTGCAATACCTTCCTTAAGATGCCCAGGGACAACAGAGACATCAGGAACAATCTCGCGACAGCTATGGCTAGTCTCCTTCACTAGCGCATGGCTAGAAAGAGACGGACAGCGGCGCGAAGAAATCTCAACCAGATCAGTCCCTCCCTCAAAGCTCTCAGGAACAGAGCTCAGGGCAGAAACACGAGCCGGGGCAATGGAATCCAAAGTGTCCTCAACGAGAGAAGAAGAAAGAGCACGAGAGGCTAAAGCTGGGATAGATCTGGATGAGGGATCCAAGGAGGCCTTATCCTGATCTATACCACCCGAGACCTTCCCAGAAGCAGATGGAAGAGCCAGATTCAGGCGAGTCATGGACGATTCAGCAAGAGGAACTATGGACGAATTTGCCGGAGGAACAGAGGAGGACGCCATAAACGAATCAGCAGGAGAAATCGAAGGACGCCGAAAAACCATGGAGATCGCAGAGAGAAAGCGATGAAACACGGAAGAGCGGGATCTTAGAGAGAGAAGCTCCCATCTTAGAGAGAGAAGCTCCGCATAATCCTTGGCAAAAGATCGCACTTCCCTAAAGAACAAATTAGCCACATAAGTAGCATCAGCAGTTTTCTTACAAGGAATAAAATGAGCCATCTTTGAAAACCTATCAACCACAACAAATATGGAATCATGACTCCTTTGTGACCTAGGCAACCCTAAAACAAAGTCCATAGACAAGTCAACCCCCAAGGATGCTTAGGTACAGGCAATGGTGTATATAGCCCATGAGGCTTCACCTTAGACTTGGCTCTTTTGCAAGTTTCACATTTGGCACAAAATTTCTCAACATCCCTTTTCATATGAGGCCAAAAGAAATATTCCTTAAGTACATCAAGAGTTTTAGCAACCCCAAATGCCCCATAAGACCACCACAATGACTTTCATGCACAAGCAAATCCCTCAAAGAGCTTTTGGGTACGCACAATCTATTTTCCCTAAACAAATATCCATCATGCCTAAAGTACTTTTGAAATGCAATGTTCTCACATGCCACATACACTTGTGAAAAATCAGAATCATGCTCATATAATCCCTTAACAAATTCAAAGCCAAGCAATTTAGAGTCAAGTGTGTTAAGGAGATTATACCTTCTTGAGAGTGCATCGGCCACAATGTTCTCTTTGCCTTGTTTGTATTGCACCACATATGGGAATGTCTCAATGAACTCGATCCATCTAGCATGCCTCTTGTTTAGTTTCCCTTGGCCCTTAAGATGTCGCAAAGACTGATGATCGGTGTGAATGATGAACTCCCTTGGCCACAAGTAGTGCTGCCATGTCTTCAAAGCCCTTACCAATGCATATAGTTCCTTGTCATATGTTGAGTAGTTCAACGCTGCCCCGTTTAGTTTCTCACTGAAATATGCAATGGGCTTCCTCTCCTGCAACAAAAACAGCGCCAATCCCTTTCCCGGAGGCATCACATTCAATTTCAAAGCTTTGGAAAAATCGGGCAATATAAGTAAGGGTGCTGAACACAACTTTATTTTTAACATGTTAAATGCATTCTCATGTTCATCACTCCATACAAATGGAACATTCTTTTTTACCAATTCATTCAAAGGGGCGGCTAAGCTACTAAAGTTAGGTACAAACCTACGATAGAAACTAGCTAGCCCATGAAAACTCCTGACCTCGCTCACATTGGAAGGTCTCGGCCATTCTCTAATGGCTTTCACCTTCTCTTTGTCCACTTCAATTCCTTTACTGCTAACAACAAATCCTAGGAAAACAAGTCTTTCCATGCAAAAAGAACACTTCTTGAAATTAGCATACAACTTCTCCTTTCTTAAAACATTAAAAACACTCCTCAAATGTTGCAAATGTTCATGCATGCTTTTGCTGTAAATCAGAATGTCATCAAAGTAAACAACAACAAACTTTCCAATAAAAGTTCTCAACACATGGTTCATCAATCTCATGAAAGTACTAGGTGCATTTGTGAGCCCAAAAGGCATCACAAGCCATTCATACAAACCATATTTAGTCTTAAATGCTGTTTTCCATTCATCACCTTCTTTCATCCTAATTTGGTGATATCCACTCTTAAGATCAATTTTAGAGAATATACTAGCACCATGAAGTTCATCAAGCATATCATCAAGTCTAGGAATAGGATACCTGTATTTCATGGTGATCTTGTTGATAGCACGACAATAAACACACATTCTGAAAGTTCCATCTTTCTTTGGCACCAAGAGCATCGGAACGGCACATGGGCTCATACTCTCCTTCACATACCCTTTGCTAGCAAGTCTTCCACTTGCCTTTGAAGTTCCTTGGTCTCCTCGGGATTGCTCCTATAAGCCGGGCGGTTTGGAATTTGAGCTCCAGGCACAAAATCAATTTGATGTTCAATTCCCCTCAAGGGTGGCAAACCGGATGGCACCTCCTCGGGAAACCTCATATTCCTGCAAAAGAGAAGAAGCAACACTCGGGATAGGAAACTCAATGTTAGAGTTAGAAAATAAGGTTTCCTTATACATAAGAAGGTATAAGGGCCTCATGTCAAGCAAAGCTTCTCTCATTCTTTTTTTTTTTTTACAAACAATGACGTTTTTCCCTCTTCTTTTTCTTTAGAACCAGATTGCTCTCCTTTTTCTTTTGCCCTCTTATTTTCTCTTTTGTCTCTCTTTTTTTTCTCCACTCTTTTCTTTCTTCTCCTTTCCCTCATCTTTTTTTAAATCACTCTTTTCCTCAACTGATTTTCCCTCTAATGCTCTCATTATCCTCACTTGATCTTCATGTGCTTGAATAGGACTCAAAGGATTTAGAGTGTATGTTCGGCCATTCTTTACCAAGGTATACTTATTCTTCTTTCCATCATGAGTTACACTCCTATCATATTGCCAAGGACGCCCCAACAATATGTGAGTAGCTACCATAGGCACAACATCACACAAAACCTCATCCTCATACTGCCCTATGGTGAATGGAACTACAGCTTGTTTGGTTACTTTCAATTTATTGCATTCATTCAACCATTGAAGTCCATACGGCTTTGGATGCTTCTTACACACCAACCCCAATTTTTTTACAAGATGAGAGCTCACCACATTGCAACAACTTCCACTGTCAATGATCATGCTACATAGTTTATTGCTCACGGCACATCTTGTATGGAAAATGTTTTCCCTTTGTATTGCATCACCATCTTCCAAACTTACTTGTGCACTTAAAGCTCTCATGGTTACCATAGCATATGTCAACCCAACCATAGGGTCTTGCTCTCCCATCTCCAACTCCTCTTCTTCACCATTTTCGGCCAGATTTGGTGTGTCCTCTTCTTCATCCTCATCTCCACTCTCTAGACCTCCATCTTCTCTTATAAACATCACTCTTTGGTTCGGACATTGATTGGCATAATGTCCATGCCCCAAACACTTGAAGCATTTCACTTCTCTAGCTCTAGTAGGACCTTCTTTTTTTTTTATGTCTTCCTCTTTTATTTTTCCTTTCCCTTTCCACTCTTCTTTTCCCTTCCATTCCTCCTTTTTCTGTTTTGGCAACTCCTTCTCACTCCTACCAAAGCTCGGCTTCCATGGACTTTTTGAGAAATTCAGCCCACCTCTATTCTTCATGGTTCTTTTCATTTTCAATTGTCTTTCAACCTTAATGGCAATGTGCATCATTTCGGTTAAGGTATGGTAGGAATGTAATTCCACCACATGAGCTATCTCCATGTTCAAACCAGCCAAGAACCTTGCCATGGTGGCTTCCATAGGTTCCTCCAATTGAGTTCTTGCCAATGCCATCTCCATGGCCTTGAAAAATTCTTCTACACTTCTGCCTCCTTGTGACATCCTTTGCAACCTTTGATGAAGCTCCTTGAAATAGTGTTGAGGAACAAATCTTTCCCTCATGACTTCTTTCATGGCTTCCCAAGTGGTAATGGTTCTAAGGCCAAGATTTCTCCTTTTAATCAACATTTGATCCCACCATATGATTGCATAATCCTTGAACTCCACAGCTGCGAGCTTTACTTTCTTTTCTTCTGAGTAATTGTGGCATTCAAAAATGAGCTCCACTTGCCTTTCCCATTCCAAGTACAAATCTGGATTTTCCTTTCCATGAAAAGAGGGTATCTTCATCTTAATGCTACCCACATTTGAATCAACTCTCTCTTCAGCTCCTTCCCCAATTCCATAGTCCCAATTCCTATAATTTCTACCTCCCCTTCTTCCACCAAATCCTCTACCCTTAGGTGGCCGAAACCCCCTACCTCTCGGACTGTGGAGGTTGAATTCATTCCCTTCTTCATCATACTCATGTCCCCAATCATTCTCATTATCCCTAACTTCCTCTCTACCCTTTACTTCCAACCTTTCAATTCTATCTACCAAGGTGGTCATCACAAAATTATTTCTCTCCATTTGTTGTCTTAAAGCTTGTAACAACAAACGGTCATCCCTATTTGATTCCTCACCACCACTACCACTGGTTTCTTGTTTTTTGACATGTTCAGAGCTGCAAGAAAGAAGATGTTAGTAGAAAATGGCTCACCCTCTCAAGTGTTTCACTCAAGTATTGGCTTTTCTCTCAAATGATCTCACTCTCTTGCCTTTTACCACTCAATCTTCTTCCTTGCTAATTTTAAGAACTAGGGCAGAGTGTCTTTCAAACCAATTGAAAATATATCAATGAAAATCAAGGGAAATAGATAAAGAAAAGATTTGCAATTTAACACAACTAGTTGCCTAGTGATGGCTTCGTTAAACCAAACAGACCATAAGATGGCACGTGTCTGGTATCCACCAACAATAGTGTTCAGATTTGGAAGAAAGAAGAAGAAGAAGATTTCAGAGTTTTAAAATAAAGAGATTAAACCTCTGGAATACTGATTGGAATCCCCAAATATGATGCTAATAAACCCAAGAGACTTCAAAGGGCAGATTGCTCACTGTTTTGCACAAACTTCAAATTCGGAGCCCAACTCACCTTGCTCAATGTCTCCAATCAAACCAACGAATTTCAAGCTGAAAATTGGTGGTTTATTGCTTTGTAGTATGGAGAACACGTGGGTAAATTTTGAGGATTTTCTGGGTTGTTTTGGTGGATGAACAGATTGGTCTTTCTTTTTCCTCAGAATTATATATTTTTTTTTTTTTGAGGATTTCTGGTTTCTATTTTTTTTTTTTTTTTGAAGTTCAATACCCCCACAAGATTACTTGACCGTTTGCACAGCAAGCTCAAAGAAGAAATGAAGAAATCTCCCTTTGATCTAGGGCCTTGAAAAGAAAGCAGAAAATTGGAAGATGAAGAGTTAGTCTGGAAAAACACTACTTGTTAGGATGATTTGCTGCTCTGATACCAATTGATGAACGGATCTTTAGAATCACCTCAACAAGGATATCTTCTTCAGTTGATTAACACAACCCCAACCCGTGAAGAGGCACTAACCGAATCAGAAGAAGGAAGGCCAAGGAACCAAATCACAATAGAAACAGGTTCTAAGGTAACTTGATTATCAAAGATAAAATAGTCAATTGGCTAAAATGACTAAGTCCTAGTTCTTTCAAGAAGCAAGGAAGAAATAATGCTCTCAATTGGATTATAACCAAAAGAAAATTCGGAATTGTTCATTCACCTTTAATCTGAAGTTCAGCATACAATATATATCTCTTCAAGAATAGGAAAAGCCAAATATAGCAATAAATACTACACACCCTCATAAGTTCTGCATGTTCCAAAGCTCATTAAATAGGCTGCAATGCATGTTTCAAAGCTCATTAAATAGGCTGCAATGCATGTTTCAAAGCTCATTAATAGGCTGCAATGCATAGTCTTCAATTAATCTCTATTTGGCAATTCCTTTGGTCCACCTGGCAAAGAGTCAAACACTTGAATTCTTCCACTTGGCCGTTTGCTTCTCCATGGCTGATTACTCCTGGGCCGATTGCTTCCATGATCAAGCTTTGGAGTTCCTTAGCTTTGGCTCTAGTTATGGGACCTTGATAGCTTAATGATGGAGCTCCTTCATCACTTCCGATCAGGACGATCCGATGGTTGCGATCGATCCAAGCCATGATCTTGATCGGCGATGATCGATCCAACGGTTGCGATCCATCTGATCGACGACGATCCCACGGTTGCGATCGATCAAAGTCATGAAGCCGATCGGCGATGATCGATCGGACCTTGCGATCCATCCGATCGGCGACGATCCGATGGTTGCGATCGATCCAAGATATGATCTCGATCTGCGATGATCGATCCGACTATTGCGATCCATCCGATCGGCGACTAACCGACGGTTGCGATCATTCCAAGCCATGGTCCCGATCGGCGATGATCGATTCGACGATTGAGATCCATCCGATCGGCGACGATCCAATGGTTGCGATCGATCCAAGCCATGATCCCGATCGTGGATGATCGATCCGACTGTTGCTATCCATTCGATCGGCGATAATCCGACGATGGTTGCGATCGATCCAAGCCATGATCTCGATCGGCGATGATCTATCCGATGGTTGCGATCAATCCGATCGGCGATGATCCGACGATTGCGATCGATCCAAGCCATGATCCCGATCGGCGATGATCGATCCAACGGTTGCAATCCATCCGATCAGCGAAGATCCGACGGTTGCGATCGATCGAAGCCATGATCCTGATCGGCGATGATCGATGAAACTGCTGCGATCAATCCGATCGGCATCGATCCGACAGTTGCAATCGATCCAAGCCAAGATCCCAATCGGCGATGATCGATCGGACCATTGTGATCCATCCGATCGGCTACTATCCGATGGTTGCGATCGATCCAAGCCATGATCTCAATCGGCGATGATCGATCGGACGGTAGCGATCCATCCGATCGCGACGATCCGATGGTTGCGATCGATCCAAGCCATGATCCCAATCGGCGATGATCGATCCGACGGTTGCGATCATTCCGATCGGCGATGATCCAACAGTTGCGATCGATCCAAGCCATGATCCTGATCGGTGATGATCGATCTGACGGTTGCGATCCATCCGATTGACAACAATCCAACTGTTGCGATCGATCTAAGCCGTGATCTCGATGGGTGATGATCAATCAGACCATTGCGATCCATCCGATCGGCGATGATCCGATGGTTGCGATCGATCCAAGCCATGATCTCGATCGGCGATGATCGATCCGACTATTGCGATCCATCCGATCGGTGACAAATCGACACTTGCGATCGATCCAAGCCATGATCCTGATCGGCCATGATCGATCTGACGGTCTCAATCCATCCGATCCACGATGATCCGACGGTTATGATCGATCTAAGCCATGATCTCAATCGGCGATGATCGATCCGATGGTTGTGATCCATCTGATCGGTGACAATCCGACGGTTGCGATCGATCCAAGCCATGATCCCGATCGGCGATGATCGATTCGATGATTGCGATCCATCCGATCAGCGACGATCCGATGGTTGCGATCGATCCAAGCCATGATTCCGATTAGCGATGATCGATCCGACGATTGCAATACATCTGATCGGCGATGATCCGACGGTTGCGATAGATCCAAGCCATGATCCCGATCGGCGATGATCGATCCGACGGTTGCGATCCATCCGATTGGCGCGATCCAATGGTTGCGATCGATCCAAGCCATGATATCGATCGACGATGATCGATCTGACGATCGTGATCCATCAGATTGGTGACGATCTGATGGTTGCGATCGATCGAAGCCATGATCCTGATCGATCCGACGTTGCGATCCATCCAATCGGCGACGATCCGATGGTTGCGATCCATTCGATCTGCGAGATTCGACGGTTGCGATCGATCTAGGCCATGATCCTGATTGGCGATGATCGATGAAACTGTTGCGATCAATCCTATCGTTGTCAATCTGACAGTTGCAATCGATCCAAGCCATGATCTCGATCGGCGATGATCGATCCGACGGTTGCAATCCATCCGATCAGTGAAGATCCAATGGTTGCGATCGATCCAAGCAATGATCCCAATTGGCGATGATCGATCAGACCGTTGCGATCAATCCGATCGGCGACGATCCGATGGTTGCGATCGATCCAAGCCATGATCCCGATCAGCGATGATCAATCCGATGATTGCGATCCATCCGATCGGCGATCCAACGGTTGCGATCGATCCAAGCCATAATCTCGATCTACAATGATCGATCCGACGATCGCGATCCATCTGATCCCGACAATCCGATGGTTGTGATCGATCCAAGCCATGATCCTGATCGGTGATAATCGATCGGACCGTTGCGATCCATCCGATCGGCTACGATCCGGCGGTTGTGATCGATCCAAGCCATGATCTCGATCGGCGATGATCGATCGGATGGTTGTGATCCATCCGATCGGTGACGATCCGACGGTTTGCGATCGATCCAAGCCATGATCCCGATCGGCGATGATCGATCCGACGGCTGTGATCCTTTCGATCCACGATGATCCAATGGTTGCGATCAATCCAAGCCATGATCTCGATCGACGATGATCAATCCGACAGTTGTGATCCATTCGATCGACGATGATCCAATGGTTGCGATCGATCAAAGTTATGATCCCGATCGGCGATGATCGATTGGACCGTTGCAATCCATCCGATCGGCAACGATCCAATGGTTGCGATCGATCCAAGACATGATCTCAATCGGTGCTGATCGATCCGACCATTGCAATCCATCCGATCGCGACGAACCGACGGTTGCGATCATCCAAGCCATGGTCCCGATCGGCGATGATCGATCCGATGGTTGCGATCCATCATATCGGCGATGATCTGACGGTTGCGATCGATCCAAGCCACGATCCCGATCGGCGATGATCGATCGAACCGTTGCGATCCATCCGATCGGCTACGATCTGGCGGTTGCGATCAATCCAGTTATGATCCCGATTGTCGATGATCGTTCTGACGGTTGCGATCCATCCGATCGGCGACGATCCGATGATTGCGATCGATCCAAGCCATGATACCGATCATCGATGATCGATCCCATAATCGCGATCCATCCGATTGGTGATGATTCGAAAGTTGCGATCGATCGAAGCCATGATCCCGATCGGCGATGATCGATCCGATGGTTGCGATCCGTCCGATCGACGATGATCCAACGGTTGCGATTGATCCAAGCCATGATCCTGATCGGCGATGATCGATCCGACGGTTGCGATCCATCCGATCAGCGTTGATCCATCCGATGGCTACGATCGATCCAAGCCATGATCCCGATCGGCGATGATCGATCTAACAGTTGTGATCCATCCGATCTCGAAGATCCAATGGTTGCAATCGATCCAAGCAATAATCCCAATCGGCAATGATCGATCAAACCATTGTGATCAATCCGATTGGCGACGATCCGACGGTTGTGATCGATCCAAGCCATGATCCCGATCGGCGATGATCGATCCAAACGTTGCGATCAATCCGATCGGCAACGATCCGACGGTTGCGATCCATCCAAGCCATGATCCCGATCGAGGATGACCGATTCGACGATTGCGATCCATCCGAAGACGATGATCCAACGGTTGCGATCGATCCAAGCCATGATCTCGATCTGCGATGGTCGATCATACCGTTGCGATCCATCCGATCGGTGATGATCTGACGACTGCGATCGATCCAACCCATGATTCTGATATGCGATGATCGATCGGACTGTTGCGATCCATCCGATTGGTGAGGATCCGATGGTTGTGATCCATCCGATCGGCAACGATTTGATGGTTGCAATCGATCCAAGCCATGATCCCGATCGGCGATGTTCGATCCGACGGTTGCGATCCATCCGATCGGCGACGATCCGACTATTGCGATCGATCCAAGCCATGATCTCGATCGGTGATGATCGATCCGATGGTTGCGATCCATCCAATTGGCGAGGATCCGACGGTTACGATCGATCCAAGACATGATCACGATCGGCTATGATCGATACGACGGTTGCTATCCATCCGTTCTGTGACGATCCGACGGTTGTGATCACTTGAAGCCATGATCCGATCGGTAATTATCGATTCGACGGTTGCGATCCATCCGATCGCAACGATCCGACGGTTGCAATCGATCCAGGCCATGATCCCGATTGGCAATGATAGATCAAACGGTTGCGATCCATCCGATCGGCGACGATCCGACGGTTGCAATCGATCCAAGCCATGATCCCGATCGTCAATGATAGATCAAACGGTTGCGATCCATCCGATCGGCAATGATCCGACGGTTGCGATCGATCCAAGTCATGATCATGATCGGCGATCATCGATCCAACGGTTGCGATCCATCCGATCGGCAACGATCCAATGGTTGCGATCGATCCAAGCCATGATCCCGATCGGCGATGATCGATCCGATAGTTGCGATCCATCCGATCGGCTACGATCCAACGGTTGCGATCGATCCCAAGCCATGATCCACCGGCGATGATCGATCAGACCATTGCGATCATCCGATCGGCGACGATCCGACGGTTGCGATCAATCCAAGCCATGATCCCGATCAGCGATGATCGATCCGACAATTGCAATCCATCCAATCAGCGATCATCCGACGGTTATGATCGATGCAAGCCATGATCCCGATCTGTAATGATCGATCCGATGGTTGCGATCCATCCGATCGGCAACGATCTGACGTTGCGATCGATCCAAGCTATGATCCCAATCGGCGATAATCCACGGTTGCAATGGATCCAACCCATGATCCCATTCGGCAATGATCGATCCGACGGTTGCGATCCATCTGATCGGCAAAGATCTGACTGTTGCGATCGTTCCAAGCCATGATCCCGATCGGCGATGATCGATTGGACCGTTGCGATCAATTCGATCGGCGACGATTCGATGGTTGTGATCGATCCAAGCCATGAACCCGATCGCGATGATCGATCCGACGGTTGCGATCCATCCAATCAACGATGATCCGATGGTTCCGATCGATCCAAGCCATTATCCCGATAGGCGATGATCGATCCGACAGTTGCAATCCATCCAAACGGTGACGATCCCACGGTTGTGATCGATCCAAGCCATGATCTCGATCGGAGATGATCAATCCGACGGTTGCGATCCATTGGTCGGTGAAGATCCGATGGTTGCGATCGATCCAAACAATGATCCCAATCGACGATGATCGATCAGACCGTTGCGATTAATCCGATCGGCGACAATCCGACGGTTGCGATCGATCCAAGCCGTGATCCCGATCAGCGATGATCAATACGACGGTTGCAATACATCCAATCGCGACGATCCAATGGTTGCGATCGATCCAAGTCATGATCCTGATCGTCGATGATCGATCGATGGTTGCGATCATCCGATTGGCCACGATCCAACGGTTGCGATCAATCCAAGCCATGATACCGATCGGCGATGATCGATTCGACGATCGCGATCCATCCGATTGGCGATGATCCAATGGTTGCGATCGATCGAAGCCATGAACCTTATCGATCCGACGATTGCGATCCATCCGATCGGCGATGATCCTACGGTTGCAATCCATCCGATCGGCGAAGATCCGACGGTTGTGATTGATCCAAGCCATGATCCCCGATCGGCGATGATCGATGAAACTGTTGCAATCAACCCTATCGGCGTCGATCTAAAGTTGCAATCGATCCAAGCCATGATCTCGATCGGCGATGATCGATCCGACGTTGCGATCCATCCGATCAGTGAAGATCCCATCCATGGTTGCGATCGATCCAAGCAATGATCCCAATCGGCGATGATCGATCAGATCGTTTCGATCAATCCTATCGGCGACGATCCGACGGTTGCGATCGATCCAAGTCGTGATCCCAATCAGCGATGATCAATCTGACGATTGCGATCCATCCGATTGGCGATGATCCGACGATTGCGATCGATCCAAGCCATAATCCCGATCGGCCATGATCGATCCGACGGTTGCGATCCATCCGATTCCGCGACGATCAGACGGTTGTGATCGATCCAAGCTCCCGATCAGCGATGATCGATCCGAAGGTTGTGATCCAACCGATCGGCGACAATCTACGGTTGCGATCAATCAAGCCATGATCCCGATCGGCGATGATCGATCCGACGGTTGATCCATCCGATCGATAACGATTTGACGGTTGCGATCGATCCAAGCCATGATCCCGATCGGCGATGATCGATCCTATGGTTGCGATCCATCCGATTGGCAAAGATCCGATGGTTGCATCGATCCAAGCCATGATCCTGATCGGCGATGATTGACGAAACTATTGCGATCAATTCGATCGGCGTCGATCCGACGGTTGCAATCGATCCAAGCCATGACCTCGATCGTGATGATCGATCGGACCGTTGTGATCTATCCGATCGGCTACGATCCGGCGGTTGCGATAGATCCAAGCCATGATCTCGATCGGCAATGATTGATCAGACGGTTTTGATCCATCCGATCGGCGACGATCCGGTGGTTTCGATCGATCCAAGCCATGATCCCGATCGGCGATGATCGATCCAACGATTGGGATCCATCCAATCGGTGAAGATCCGACTGTTGCGATTGATCCAAGCCATGATCCCAATCGGCGATGATTGATTGGAACGTTGCGATCATTCGATCGGTGATGATTCAACGGTTGTGATCGATACAAGCCATGAACCCGATCGGCAATGATCGATCCGACGGTTGCAATCCATCCAATCAGCGATGATCTAACGGTTGCGATCGATCCAAGCCATGATCCTGATCGGCGATGATCTATCCGACGGTTGCAATCCATCCAAACGGCGACGATCCACGGTTATGATCGATCCAAGCCTGATTCCGATCGGTGATGATCGATCCGACGATTGCGATCCATTCGATCGGCGAAGATCCGATGGTTGCGATCGATCCAAGCAATGATCACAATCGGCAATGATCGATCAGACCGTTGCGATCAATCCATTGGCGACGTTACGATGGTTGCGATCGATCCAAGCGTGATCCCGATCAGCGATAATCGATCCAAGCTGTGATCCCAATCAGCGATAATCGATCCGATGGTTGTAATCGATCCAAGCCATGATCCCCGATCATCGATGATCAATCCGACGATTGCGATCCATCCGATCGGCGATGATCCAATGGTTGCGATCGATCCAAGCCATGATATCGATCGGCGATGATTGATCTGACGATCGCGATCCATCCTATTGGCGATGATCCGATGGTTGCGATCGATCGAAGCCATGATCTTGATCGATCCGACGGTTGTGATCCATCCGATCGGCGACGATCTGACGGTTGCGATCCATCCGATCGGCGAAGATCCGACGGTTTTGCGATCAATCCAAGCCATGATCTGATCGGCGATGATCACGAACTGTTGCGTTCAATCCTATCGGCGTCGATCTGACAGTTGCACTCGATCCAAGCCATGATCTCGTTCGGCGATGATCGATCTGACGTTGCGATCCATCCGATCAGCAAGATCCCATGGCTGCGATCGATCCAAGCAATGATCCCAATTGGCGATGATCGATCAGACTATTGCATCAATCCGATCGACGACGATCCGATGGTTGCGATCGATCCAAGCCGTGATCCCGATCAGTGATGATCAATCGATGTTGCGATCCATCCGATCGGCGATGATCCGACGGTTGCGATCGATCCAGCCATAGTCCCGATCGGCGATGATCGATCCAACGGTCACGATCCATCCAATCCGCGATGATCCGACGGTTGTGATTGATCCAAGCCATGATCCCGATCGGCGATGATCGATCCGATGGTTGTGATCCATTAACCGGCGACGATCCGATGTTGCGATCGATGCAAGCCATGATCTCGATCGGCGATGATCGATCCGACGGTTATGATCCATCCGATCGGCGATGATCCGATGGTTGCGATCGATCCAAGCCATGATACCGATCGGCAATGATCGATCCTATGGTTTGCGATTTATCCGATCGGTGAAGATCCGACGGTTGCGATCGATCCAAGCCATGATCCGGATCGGCAATGATCGACGAAACTATTGCGATCAATCCGATCGGCGTCGATCCGACGGTTGCAATCGATCCAAGCCATTATTCCGATCGGCATGATCGATCGGACCATTGCGATCCACCGATCGGCTACGATCCGGCGGTTGCGATCGATCCAAGCCATGATCTCAATTGGCAAAGATTGATCAAACGGTGTGATCCATCCGATCGGCGACTATCCGACGGTTGCGATCCGTCCGATCAGCGATGATCTGACGGTTGCGATCGATCCAAGCCATGATCTCGATCGGCAATCGATCCGACGGTGCAATCCATCCGATTGACGATGATCCAACGGTTGCAATCGATCAAAGCCATGATCCCGATCAGCGATGATCGATCGGACCGTTGCGATCCATCCGATCGGAGATGATCCGATGGTTGCGATCGATCCAAGACATGATCTCGATAAGCGATGATCGATCCGACCGGTGGCGATCCATCCGATCGGTGATGAACTGACGGTTGCGATCATTCCAAGCCATGATCCCGATCGACGATGATCGATCCAACCGTTGCGATTCATCCGATCAGCGAAGATCCGATGGTTGTGATCGATCCTAGCCATGATCCTGATCGGCGATGATCAACGAACTATTGCGATCAATCCGATCGGCGTCGATCCGACGGTTGCAATCGATCCAAGCCATGATCCCGATCGACGATGATCGATCGGACCGTTGCGATCCATCCGATCGGCTATGATCCGGCGCTTGCGATTGATCCAAGCCATTATCTCGATCGGTAATGATCGATCGGACGGTTGCGATCCATCCGTCGGCAACGATCCGACGGTTGCGATCGTCCAAGCTATGATTCCGATCGGCGATGATCGATCCGACGGTTGCGATCCATCGATCGGCAAAGATCCAACTGTTGCGATCGATCCAAGCCATGATCTGATTGGCGATGATCGATTGGACCGTTGCGATCAATTCGATCGGCGATGATTAGACGATTGCGATCGATCCAAGCCATGAACTCGATCGGCGATGATCGATCGACGGTTGCGATCCATCCGATCAGCGACGATCCACGGTTGTGATCGATCCAAGCCATGATCCCGATCGGCGATGATATATTCGACGGTTGCAATCCATCCAAATGGTGACGATCCCACGGTTGTGATCGATCCAAGCCATGATCCGATCAACGATGATCGATCCGACGGTTGCGATCCATTTGATCGGCGAAGATCCGATGGTTGCGATCGATCCAAGCAATGATCCCAATCGGCGATGATCGATCAGACCGTTGCGATCAATCCGATCGGCGACGATCCGATATTGCGATCGATCCAAGTCGTGATCTCGATCAGCGATGATCGATCCGATGGTTGCAATACATCCGATCGGCAATGATCCGATGGTTGCGATCGATCCAAACCATGATTCCAATCGTCGATGATCGATCCAACGGTTGCGATCCATCCGATCGGCGATGATCCATTGGTTGCGATCGATCCAAGCCATGATACCGATCGGCGATGATCGATCCGACGATCGCAATCCATCCGATTGGCGACGATCCGATGGTTGTGATCGATCGAAGCCATGATCCTGATCGATTCGATGGTTGTGATCCATCCGATCGGCGACGATCCGACGGTTGCGATCCATCCGATCGGCGAAGATTCTACGGTTGCGATTGATCCAAGCCATGATCTGATCGGCGAGATCGATGAAACAGTTGTGATCATCTATCGGCGTCGATCTGACAGTTGCAATCGATCCAAGCCATAATCTCGATCGATGATCGATCCGACGGTTGTGATCCATCCGATCAGCGATCGATCCAATGGTTGCGATCGATCCAAGCAATGATCCCAATCGGCGATGATCGATCAAACCATTGCGATCAATCCGATCGGCGACGATCCGATGGTTGCGATCGATCCAAGCCATGATCCCAATCAGCGATGATCATCCGACGGTTGCAATCCATCCGATCGGTGACAATCCGACGGTTGCGATCGATGCAAGCCATAATCCCGATCGGCGATGATCGATCCAACGATCGCGATCCTCCGATCCGCAACGATCAGACGTTGTGATCGATCCAAGCCATGATCCCAATCGGAGATGATCGATCCGATGGTTGTGATCCAACTGATCGGCGACAATCCAACGGTTGCAATCGATCCAAGCCATGATCCCGATCGGCGATGATCGATCCGACAGTTGCGATCGATCCAAGCCATGATCCCAATCGGTGATGATCGATCCGATGATTGTGATCGATCCAAGCCATGATCCCGATCGGCGATGATCGATCCTATGGTTGCGATCCATCCGATCGGCGAGGATCCGACGGTTGAGATCATTCCAAGCCATGGTCCGATCGGCGATGATCGACGAAACTATTGCGATCAATCCGATTGGCGTCGATCCGACGGTTTGCAATCGATCCAAGCCATGATCTCGATCGGCATGATCGATCGGACCGCTGCGATCCATCCGATTGGAGATGATCCGATGGTGCGATCGATCGAAGACATGATCTCGATAAGCGATGATCGATCCAATGTTGCGATCCATCCGATCGGCAATGAACCGACGGTTGCGATCATTCCAAGCCATGATCCCGATCGGCGATGATCGATCCGATGGTTGCAATTCATCTGATCAGCGAAGATCTGATGGTTGCGATCGATCCAAGCCAGATCGATGATGATCGATCGGACCGTTGCGATCCATCCGATCGGCTATGATCCGGCGCTTGCGATCGATCCAAGCCATTATCTCGATCTAATGATCGATCGGACGGTTGCAATCCATCCGATCGCAATGATCCGATGGTTGCGATCGATCCAAGCTATGATCCCGACCGGCGATGATCGATCCGACGGTTGCGATCCATCCGATCGGTAAAGGTCCAACTGTTGCGATCGATCCAAGCCATGATCTCGATTGGCGATGATCGATTGGAACCGTTGCGATCAATTCGATCGGCGATGATTAGACGGTTGCGATCGATCCAAGCCCTGAACCCAATCGGCGATGATCGATCCGACGGTTGCGATCCATCCGATTCGCGACGATCCGACGGTTGCGATCGATCCAAGCCATGATCCCGATCGGCGATCTATCCGACGGTTGCAATCCATCCAATGGCGACGATCCCACGGTGTGATCGATCTAAGCCATGATCTCGATCGGCGATGATCGATTCCGACAGTTGCGATCCATTCGATCGGCGAAGATCCGATGGTTGCGATCGATCCAAGAATGATCCCAATCGCGATGATCGATCAGACCGTTGCGATCAATCCGATCGGCGACGATCCGGTTGCGATCAATCCAGTCGTGATCCCGATCAGCGATGATCGATCCGACGGTTGCAATACATCCGATCGGCAACGATCCGATGGTTGCAATCGATCCAGCCATGATTCCGATCGTCGATGATCGATCCAACGATTGCGATCCATCCGATCGGCGATGATCCAACGGTTGCGATCGATCCAAGCCAAGATACCGATCGGCGATGATCAATCTGACGATCGCGATCCATCGATGGCGATGATCCGATGGTTGCGATCGATCGAAGCTATGATCCTGTTCGATCCGATGGTTGTGATCCATCCGATCGGCGATGATCTGATGGTTGTGATCCATCCGATCGGCGAAGATCCTATGGTTGCGATCGATCCAAGCCATGATCCCTGATCGCGATGATCGATGAAACAGTTGCATCAATCCTATCGGCATCGATCTGACAGTTGCAATCGATCCAAGCCATGATTTCGATCGGCGATGATCGATCCGACGGTTTCGATCCATCCGATCAGTGAAGATCTAATGGTTGCGATCGATCCAAGCAATGATTCCAATCGGCGATGATCGATCAGACCGTTGCGATCAATCCGATTGGCGACGATCCGATGGTTGCGATCGATCCAAGCCGTGATCCCAATCAGCAATGATCCGACGGTTGCGATCCATCCGATCTGCGACAATCCGACGGTTGCGATCGATGCAAGCCATAATCCCGATCGGCGATGATCGATCCGATGGTTGCGATCCATTCGATCCGCAATGATCAGACCGGTTGTGATCGATCCAAGCCATGATCCCGATCGGCGATGATCGATCCAATGGTTGTGATCCACTGATCGGCGACAATCCAACGGTTGCCATCGATCCAAGCTATGATCCCGATCGGCGATGATCGATCCATTGTTGGCTATCCATCCGATCGGCGACGATCCAATGGTTGCGATCGATCCAAGCCATGATCCCGATCGGTAATGATCGATCAGACGGTTGCGATCCATCCGATCAGCAACGATCCGATGGGTTGCAATCGATCCAAGCCATGATCCCGATCGGCGATGATCGATCCGATAGTTGCGATCCATCCTATCAGCGATGATCCAACTGTTGCGATCGATCCAAGCCATGATCCCAACCGGCGATGATCGATCGGACCATTGTGATCAATCCGATCAATGACGATCCGACGACGTTGCAATCGATCCAAGCCATGATCCCGATCGGCGATGATAGATCCGACAATTGCGATCCATTCGATCGGCGATCATCCGACGATTGCGATCGATGCAAGCCATGATCTCGATATGCGATGATCGATCTGATGGTTGCGATCCATCCGATCGGCGACGATCCAATGGTTGTGATCGATCCAAGCTATGATCCCAATCGGCGATGATTGATCCGATGGTTGCGATCCATCCGATCGGCGACAATCCGACGGTTGCGATCGATCTAAGTCATGATCCCGATCGGCGATGATCGATCCGATGGTTGCGATCCATCCGATCAGTGAAGAGCCGACTGTTGCAATCGATCCAAGCCATGATCCCCGATCGGCGATGATCGATTGGACCGTTGCGATCAATTTGATCGGTGACGATTCGATGGTTGCGATCGATCCAAGCCATGAAACCGATCGGCAAGGATCGAACCGACAGTTGCGATCCATCCGATCGGCGACGATCCGACGGTTGTGATTGATCCAAGCCATGATCCCGATCAGCAATGATCGATCCGACGGTTGCGATCCTCCGATCGATGAGGATCCGACTGTGCGATCGAGCCAAACCATGATCCCGATCGGCGATGATCGATTGGACCGTTGCGATCAATTCGATCGCCGACGATTCGACGGTTGCGATCGATCGAAGCCATGAACCCGATCGGCGATGATCGATCCGATGGTTGCGATCCATCCGATCGATGATGATCTCTGACGATTGCGATCGATCCAAGCTGTGATCCCGATCAGCGATGATCGATCCGACGGTTGCAATACGGATCGGCGATGATCCGACGGTTGCGATAGATCCAGGCCATGATCCCGATCGGCAATGATCGATCCGACGGTTGCGATCCATCCGATCGGTGATGATCCAATGGTTGCGATCGATCCAAGCCATGATATCGATCGACGATGATCGATCTGACGATTGCGATCCGATGGTGGCAATCGATCCAAACCATGATCCCGATCGGCGATGATCGATTCGATTGTTGCTATCCATCCGATCGGCGACGATCCAATGGTTGCGATCGATCCAAGCCATGATCCCGATCGGTAATGATCGATCGGACAGTTGCGATCCATCCGATCAGCGACGATCCGATGGTTGCGATCGATCCAGCCATGATCCCGATCAGCGATGATCGATCCGATAGTTGCGATCCATCCGATCAGCGATGATCCAATGGTTGCGATCGATCCAAGCCATGATCCCGACCGGCGATGATCGATCGGACCATTGTGATCAATCGATCAGCGATGATCCAATGGTT
>UESW01004800.1:683835-730180 GCA_900491605.1 Calamus simplicifolius | reverse complement strand
GATCCGTCTTCTACTGCTGCTGGTCCTCCTTCAGAAGTTGCCAACTTTCAGTCTAATGCTCCTCTTCCTGTTGTCCCTGTGCTCTTCGATGGCCCTGTGGGTTGTTCATCTGCTCCTCTGGTTGGGGACTCCTCCGTTCTGGGTACTCTTCTCCCGTCGTCAGCGTGATTTCCTTCCCCTTCCTCGTCCCCATCCAGTACCCCTCTCCTTGCTAGAAGCTCAATATGATTGATGAAGTGGAGATGAAACTGGGAAGGAAGAAGAAGGACAAGAAGAAGATTGGATGTTCGGCCAATCCCAGAGGGAAGTCTTCAAAGTCCTCCAAATGATTAAGCTAGCTTCTTGGAACATCCGGGGCCTCAACGATTCCTCAAAGCTCTCGGAGGTCCGTCACCTTGTTCACTCTCAAAATATTCTTGTATTGTGTTGAATATGTCCTCCCCTTCCTCCAATGCTCTGCATCTTCATCCTACAAAGGCTCTCTCTCATCGTGTTTCTTCTGCAAGTGGATTGATCTGCTCTACCAATTCCTATGAATTTGCTACAGTATTTCAGGATCCGAATTTGACGATCCGATTGCATTGCTACAGTAGCTACAGTAGCTACAGTAGCTACAGTAGCGGGTGTCGACCCGTTTGCTTTGACGATCCGTCTGGTACAGTAGCTATTGACGCGATATTTGACGATCCGATTGCTATAGTAGCTACAGTAGCTACAGTAGCTACAGTACCGGGTGTTGATCCGTTTGCTGTTGACGATCCGTCTGGTACAGGAGCTGTTGACGATCCGATATTTGACGATCCGAATGCTTTACTACAGTACAGTCATTTGGAAATTCCTCTGTTTCTCTTGTTAGGGACTTCTCCTCCTCTGCTTTATCCCCCCCCTGTTTTGGATGTGAGGATTCTTCTCCTTCCTTGTCTCCGCCGATCCGACAGCTTCCTGGATGTCCCGATGGCTTGTTCCAGAGGAATCTCTCCTTTAACCCAAATGATTAAGCTAGGCTCTTGGAATATTCGGGGTCTTAATGATCCATCTAAGCATTCGGAAATTCGCCATTTTGTGCACTCTCAAAAGCTCTCTTGTTTAGCTCTGCTTGAGACTAAGATTAAGCCTAGTAGCAAGGAGAAATTCGAACAGAGTATGATTAAGGGCTGGAATAGCATCAATCTGTATGATGGGGATAGCTCTGGTAGAATTTGGGTCTGGTGGGATCCTAAAATGATTCATGCTAGTGTTGTTTCCAAAAATGACCAGATCTTCCATCTCACTATCACAATTCTTTCTTCTAATGCTCAGTTTATTGCCTCATTTGCTTATGGTTCTAATGAAGCTACGGCAAGAAGACAGTTATGGAATAATCTGAGAGATCATGCTATCTCCTTCGCTCAGCGCCCTTGGATTGTAATGGGGGACTTCAATGCCATTCGCTTCCGTCATGAAAGGAAGGGTGGTTCTTCTGAGTGGCCCTGCATCATGGATGAGTTTAATAACTCTCTGTTTGAAGCTGGCCTGGATGATCTTCGCTACGGCGGGTGTTTCTTCACCTGGCATAATTCCAGATTGACTGGGCACATTCTTAGGAAGCTGGATCGAGCACTTGTTAATCCTCCATGGTTCAACTCCTTCCCTCAATCTACTGCTGAATTCCTACCTTATGGACTCTCAGATCACTCCCCGGCAGTTGTTGATCTTGGAATGAAGTTCCCTCTATTCAAATCACCCTTCAAATTTTTCAACTTTTGGTCTGAATTCGACGAATTTCTCCCATTAATTGAGGATATCTGGAGCACTCCTATTGCTGGATATGCAATGTTCAAAGTATACAAAAAACTTAAACTTGTTAAATCGGCATTGAAAGCGCTGAGCAAGACCAAGAATGAGTTGATTAATGGTGATCTTACTGCTCTTCGCAACGAGCTGGCTGTTCTTCAGTCTGCTGTTGCTGCTGGATCAAATGACCCTGACCTATTGATGAGGGAGATGGACTGTGCAAAGCGACTATCTCTTCTCACTAGGGGGAAAGAGAGCTATGTAAGGCAGCGAAGCCGAGTTCAATGGTTGAAAGAAGGTGATCGCAACACTGCTTTTTTCTTCAACTCTATTAAAGGTAGAAACAACGTGAACAAGATTCTCTGCATTCAAAATGAAAATGGGGATTGGATTCGGGAGAAGGATCAGATCTGTAATGAGGTGGTTCGATTCTATATGCATCTTCTTGGCAAGGACTGTGGATCCACTTATGATGGCAGCGGGATGATCAATTTCTTCAAGGACCGCACTCTTTCTCCAGATCAAATTTCTAACTTATGCGGCGATTTCTCGGATGATGTTATCAAAGCTACTTTCTTCGGACTTCATCCTAACAAAGCTCCTGGCCCTGACGGTTTCAACGCCTTTTTCTTCCATAAGACCTGGCATGTTGTTGGACCGGACATCACTGCGGCCATCAGGGAATTTTTTACTAATGGAGTTCTTCTCAAGGAAGCTAATTGCACTACAGTTGCTCTCATTCCTAAAGTTCCCAATGCCTCCAAATTAAAGGACTTCAGACCTATCTCTTGCTGCAATACGATCTACAAATGCATCTCCAAGCTCCTCGCTGATCGTCTGACAGAAGTCCTTCCATCTATTATATCTGAAGCTCAATCGGCTTTTGTGCATTCTAGGCATATCGGTGACAACATTTTGATGGCCCAGGAGCTTGTTCGAGGATATCATCTCTCATCAAGCAGCCCGAACTGTACTCTCAAAATTGATCTTATGAAGGCCTTCGATTCTGTGCGTTGGGACTTCCTGTGGGATTCTCTCCGCCTTCTTGGATTCCCTGCTATCTTCATTGGATGGATCAAGGCTTGTGTCTCTTCTGCCAAGTACTCAATTGCTATTAATGGGGAACTTCATGGTTTCTTTGAAGGGAAGAAAGGCCTCCGCCAAGGTGATCCGTTATCTCCATATTTATTTATCATTTGTATGGATGTCTTCTCTCGGATTCTTGAGCTGAAAATCAAATCCTCCACGTCTTTCAACTATCATTGGAGATGCCGGAAATCCAACTTAACCCACTTATGCTTTGCGGATGATTTACTGGTCTTTTGCCATGGGGATCTTAATTCCATCAATGTGGTTAAGGATGCTCTTGATACTTTCTCCTCTCTATCGGGTTTAACCCCTAATAGTTCTAAAAGCTCCATTTTTATCTCGGGTGTGACGGCTCCTTTGCATCATGAGATTGCGAATTTCATTGGTTACAATCTGGGCAAATTCCCTATCAGATATCTTGGGGTTCCTCTCATTTCCTCCAAACTTAAAGCTCTTGACTGCCATGCCTTGGTCGATCGTATTTTGAGGAGGATCAAGCTCTGGACCAATCGGTTCCTCTCCTATGCTGGGAGGTTACAACTTATTCATTCGGTTCTCTTCAGTATCCAGACTTTTTGGAGCTCCCATTTCATTCTTCCCGTCAAAGTCATCAAAGATATTGAAGGTATTCTATCGGCTTTCTTATGGAAAGGCTCTTCCTTGAACCGCCATGGTGCTAAAGTGGCCTGGTCCGATATCTCTTGCCCGAAAGTTGAAGGAGGGTTGGGAATTAAAAAGATTCGTGATTGGAATGCTGCCTCCATGACCCGTTATATTTGGCTTCTTTGCCAGCCTTGCTCCAATTCTTTGTGGGCTGCTTGGGTCAAGAGGAACCTGCTTCATAAAGACCACTTCTGGGTGGCCAAAGTGCCTTGGAATTGCTCATGGACCTGGAGGAAAATTCTAAAGCTTAGAGATAGTGTGAAGGCTTTCATCTCTGTTAAAGTTGGGAATGGTGAAGATACCTCGCTTTGGTTTGATTCTTGGAGACCCCTTGGACCTATTTGTTCTTCCTCAAATGCTAGAGTTATATCTGATTCAGGTCTTGGGAAAGATGCTAAGGTCAGCGCCATCCTTTCAGTAGGGGGTGGAGATGGCCGGTTGCAAACTCTGTGGAGCTGATTGCTTTGAAAGAGGCATCTTCATCTCATCCCCTCCCCGATTGCAGTCTTCAGGATAACACTCTTTGGGATGGTTCACCGATCTTCTCCATTAAAGGTGTATGGAATCGTATCCGGTCTTCTTCTCAGCGAGTGGATTGGGCTCATCTTGTCTGGTTTTCTCACCATGTGCCTAGGCATTCCTTCACTCTGTGGCTTGCTATTAGAGGTAGACTTTCCACCCAAGACCGACTTCTTTCATTCGGGATTCATAGTCAATCCTCTTGTTTACTGTGCCAAAGCCATTTGGAGGATCATAATCATCTGTTCTTCAACTGCCCATATTCCACCCGGATTTGGACCTCAATTGCTCTTATATGTGGCTTGGAGCACTACCCTTCTTCTTGGGAGCTTTTGAGACCTTGGCTCTCTAAAATCACCAAAGGATCATCTCTTCACTCCATTATCTGCAGATTGGCAGTGGGAGCCTCAGTCTACTTCATTTGGTATGAAAGGAATTCCCGCAAGCATGGGCAATTACATATTAATGAAGCAGGGATTATTTCAAAGATAAAGGAGTCGGTCAGAATGAGTTTGGATGGAGCTCAGATCCCGGAAACGAATCTTAATCGCCAGCTGATTTATCGTTGGCACCTCTCTCTCCCTCATTAGATTATTGCTGATGATTTACCTTCGTAGCTCATCTTATGAGTTCTGTTGTTAGGTTCTGGATGTAATCCGGTCTGATTACTTTTGAGGTCTCTACCTCTTGCTGGATGTATTCCTATCGTTTTCTTTTGAGGTCTGACTTTCTTTGAGGTCTCTACCTCTCCTCGGGCTTTATCCCGATTTTTGTACCTATTATAGCTAATCAATACAATTCACCCCTTTTAACTTTCAAAAAAAAAAAAAAAAAAAAAATCTAAGATTAGGCTCGATGAAGTTAAAGATAATACCCAAATCAAGTTTAATCGAGAGCATTGCACTAAGATTGTGGGTTTGATCAAACTTAGAATAAACCCAAATCAGATCAAATCTAAAGCTTTGCCCTAAATCGGGTTCGATAAAACAACAAACCTAAATCAAGTCTTTTTTAGAGTGCTGCTTCAAGATCGGGTTAGTTCAAACCAAGATGGAGCCCAAATTAAGTATAATATGAAGCATTGCTTCGATATCAATTTAGATCAAACTCTGATCGAATCTGAATCAAGTTAAATTAGGAGCATCGTTCGAAGATCAGTTAGGTCAAACCCGAATCGAGTTCAATTTAGAGTGTTACTCCATGATTAGTTTAGATCAAATAAGATCAAGCCTGAATCAATTTCAATCTAAAACATTATAATATGATCGGCCTAGTTCAAACTTTGATCTCTTTTCATTTGATCGAACCTGAATCAAGTCCAATCTAGAACAATGCTCCACAAGATTAGTTTGAATGAAACGAAGATCAAACTTGAATTTAGTTCAATATGCTGCATTTGTTTAAAAATTGGGTTAGATCAAATCAATGTCAATTCTGAATCAAGTCGAATATCAGGCATTGGCACAAGTTCGGGTTAGATCAATCTAAGATCGGACCCAAATAAAATCTCATACGGAGCGTTGCTCCAAGATTGAAATTAAATCAAACATGAGTCAAGTCCAACGTGGAGCATCATTTCAAGATTATGTTGGATCAAACTTAGATCAAACCTCAATTAACTACAATCTCGAGCATTCCTCCAATATTGATAGATCAAAGTTAGATCAAATTAGACCAAATTCGAATCAAGTACAATCTAGAGAGTTACTTAGAGATATTTTTCAACACTGGGTTGAACCAAGTTCAAGTAAAACCCAAATCAGATCCCATCTAGACAATTGCTTCGAGATTGGGTCGGATAAAATTTACATCAAACATGAATCAACTTCAATTTAGAGTGTTGAATCAGGATATGGTTAAATCAAATTAAATCAAACACAAATCAAGTTCAATCTAGAGCACTTATATAATATCGGGTTGGATAAAATTAAGATCAATCCTAAATAAAGTTAAATATAGAGCATTATTCTAAGATCGGGTTAGATGGAGCTAAGTTCAGACCCAAATAAAGTTCATTCTCGAGCGTTACACCAAGATTGGGTGAAATCAAACTAAAATCAAGTTCAATCGAAGCATTACTCCATGATTGGATTAGATCTAACCTACATCAAGCTAAATGAAGTTCAATCTGGAGCGTTGCTACAAGATCAGGCCAAATTAAGGCTAAATCAATTTGAATTTGGAATGTTGCTCTAAGTTCGGATCGAATCAAACTTAGATCAAACCTTCTGAGTCAAGTCCAATTGGAAGTGATGCTCCAAGATCGGGTCGAGCCAAACTTAGATCAAATTTCAAAATAAGTCCAATCTAAAGCATTGCAACAAGACCAGGTTAGATCAAATTAGATCCACATGAATCAAATCTAATTTGCAGCATTGCTCTAAGAAAAGGTTGGATCAAACCCAAACCAAGTCAAATCGAGAGCGTTGCTCGAGGATCGAGTTGGATCAAACTTATATCAAACCCAAATCAAGTCCAATCTGGATTCTATTATTGTTATATCGAACTCAATCAACCTTTGATCAAACCCCAATCAAGTTCAATTTAAAGCACTGCTCTAAGATCAGGGTGGATTAAACTTAAATCGGACCTGGAACAAATCAAATATGTAACATTGCTCTAAGATCGGGTTCAACTAAACTTTGATCAAATCGGAATTAAGTTCAATATGGAGCCTTGATCTTAGGTTGAGCTTGATCAAACCAAGATCAGGCACAAATCAAGTCCGATGTAGAGCATTCCTCAAAGATCGTATTGGATCAAACTTATATCAATCTCGAATTAAGTGAAATATGCTGCATTCCTCCAAGATTGATTTGGTTCAAACTCAAATCAAATATGAATCAAATGCAATTTAATGCATTGTTCCAAGATAGGGTCGGATCGAACTTAGGTCAAACACAAAATAAAGTTCGATATGGAGCATTTCTCTAAGGTCGGGTTGGATCAATCTTAGCTCTAAGATGAATCAAGTTCAATATGGAGTGATGCTGCATCATGATCAGGTTAGATCAAACACTAATCAAGTCTAATTTTGAGTGTTGCTCTAAGATTAGGCTCGATGAAGTTAAAGATAATACCCAAATCAAGTTTAATCGAGAGCATTGCACTAAGATTGGGTTTGATCAAACCTAGAATAAACCCAAATCAGATCAAATCTAAAGCGTTGCCCTAAAATCGGGTTCGATAAAACAACAAACATAAATCAAGTCTTTTTTAGAGTGCTGCTTCAAGATCAGGTTTGTTCAAACCAAGATGGAGCCCAAATTAAGTATAATATGAAGCATTGCTTCGATATCAATTTAGATCAAACTCTGATCGAACCTGAATCAAGTTAAATTAGGAGCATCGTTCGAAGATCAAGTTAGGTCAAACCCGAATCGAGTTCAATTTAGAGTGTTACTCCATGATTAGTTCAGATCAAATAAGATAAAGCCCGAATCAATTTCAATCTAAAACATTATAATATGATCGGCCTAGATCAAACTTTGATCTCTTTTCATTTGATCGAACCTGAATCAAGGCCAATCTAGAGCAATGCTCCACAAGATTAGTTTGAATGAAACGAAGATCAAACTTGAATTTAGTTCAATATGCTGCATTTGTTTAAAAATTGGGTTAGATCAAACCAATGTCAATTCTGAATCAAGTCGAATCTCGGGCATTGGCACAAGTTCGGGTTAGATCAAACTAAGATCGGACCCAAATAAAATCTCATACGGAGCGTTGCTCCAAGATTGAAATTAGATCAAACTTAAATCAAACATGAGTCAAGTCCAATGTGGAGCATCATTTCAAGATTGTGTTGGATCAAACTTAGATTTGCCTTAATTAACTACAATCTCGAGCATTCCTCCAATATTGATAGATCAAAGTTAGATCAAATTAGACCAAATTCAAATCAAGTACAATCTAGAGAGTTACTTAGAGATATTTTTCAACACTGGGTTGAACCAAGTTCAAGTTAAACCCAAATCAGATCAATCCGATCGGCATCGATCCGACGGTTGCTATCGATCCAAGCCATGATCCCGATCGGCGATGATCGATCGGACCGTTGCGATCCATCTGATCGGCTACGATCCGGCGGTTGCGATCGATCCAAGCCATGATCTCGATCGGTGATGATCGATCGGACGGTTGCGATCCATCCGATCGGCGACGATCCGACGGTTGCGATCGATCCAAGCCATGATCTCGATCGGCGATGATTGATCCGATGGTTGCGATCCTTTCGATCAGGACGATCCGATGGTTGCGATCGATCCAAGCCATGATCTTGATCGGCGATGATCGATCCGATGGTTGAGATCCATCCGATCGATGACGATCCCACGGTTGCGATCGATCAAAGTCATGAACCCGATCGGCGATGATCGATCGGACTGTTGCGATCCATCCAATCGACGATGATCCGATGGTTGCGATCGATCCAAGACATGATCTCGATCGGCGATGATCGATCCGACTATTGCGATCCATCCGATCGGCGACTAATCGACTGTTGCGATCATTCCAAGCCATGGTCCCGATCGGCGATGATCGATCCGACGATTGATATCCATCCGATCGGTGACGATCCGACGGTTGCGATCGATCCAAGCCATGATCCCGATCATGGATGATCGATCCGACTGTTGCGATCCATTCGATCGGCGATGATCCGACGGTTGCAATCGATCCAAGCCATGATCCCGATCGGCGATGATCTATCCGATGGTTGCGATCAATCCGATCGGTGATGATCCGACGATTGCGATCGATCCAAGCCATGATCCCGATCGGCGATGATCGATCCAACGGTTGCGATCCATCCGATCGGCGAAGATCCGACGGTTGCGATCTATCGAAGCCATGATCCTGATCGGCGATGATCGATGAAACTATTGCGATCAATCCGATCGGCGTCGATCCGACAGTTGCAATCGATCCAAGCCAAGATCCCAATCGGCGATGATCGATTGGACCATTGTGATCCATTCGATCGGCTACTATCCGGCGGTTGCGATCGATCCAAGCCATGATCTCAATCGGCGAAGATCGATCGGACGGTAGCGATCCATCCGATCGGCGATGATCCGATGGTTGCGATCGATCCAAGCCATGATCCCAATCGGCGATGATCGATCCGACGGTTGCGATCATTCCGATCGGCAATGATCCGACGGTTGCGATCGATCCAAGCCATGATCCCGATCGGCGATGATCGATCCGACAGTTGTGATCCATCCGATTGACAACAATCCAACGGTTGCGATCGATCTAAGCCGTGATCTCGATGGGCGATGATCAATCAGACCATTGCGATCCATCCGATCGGCGATGATCCGATCGTTGCGATCGATCCAAGCCATGATCTCGATCGGCGATGATCGATCCGACTATTGCGATCCATCCGATCGGTGACAAACCGACACTTGCAATCGATCCAAGCCATGATCCCGATCGGCGATGATCGATCCGACGGTCTCGATCCATCCGATCCACGATGATCCGACGGTTATGATCGATCTAAGCCATGATCTTGATCGGCGATGATCGATCCGATGGTTGTGATCCATCTGATCGGTGACAATCCGACGGTTGCGATCGATCCAAGCCATGATCCTGATCGGCGATGATCGATTCGATGGTTGCGATCCATCCGATCGGCGACGATCCGATGGTTGCGATCGATCCAAGCCATGATCCCGATTAGCGATGATCGATCCGACGGTTGCAATACATCCGATCGGTGATGATCCGACGGTTGCGATAGATCCAAGCCATGATCCCGATCGGCGATGATCGATCCGACGGTTGCGATCCATCCGATCGGCGACGATCCAATGGTTGCGATCGATCCAAGCCATGATATCGATCGACGATGATCGATCTGACGATCGTGATCCATTAGATTGGTGACAATCCGATGGTTGCGATCGATCGAAGCCATGATCCTGATCGATCCGACGGTTGCGATCCATCTAATCGGCGACGATCCGACGGTTGCGATCCATTCGATCTGCGAAGATTCAACGGTTGCGATCGATCCAGGCCATGATCCTGATTGGTGATGATCGATGAAACTGTTGCGATCAATCCTATCGACGTCAATCTGATAGTTGCAATCGATCCAAGCCATGATCTCGATCGGCGATGATCGATCCGACAGTTGCAATCCATCCGATCAGCGAAGATCCAATGGTTGCGATCGATCCAAGCAATGATCCTAATTGGCGATGATCGATCAGACCGTTGCGATCAATCTGATCGGCGACGATCCGATGGTTGCGATCGATCCAAGCCAAGATCCCGATCAGCGATGATCAATCCGATGATTGCGATCCATCCGATCGGCGATGATCCAACGGTTGCGATCGATCCAAGCCATAATCTCGATCTGCGATGATCGATCCGACGGTCGCGATCCATCTGATCTGCGACAATCCGATGGTTGTGATCGATCCAAGCCATGATCCTGATTGGCAATGATCGATCGGACCATTGCGATCCATCCGATCGGCTACGATCCAGCGGTTGTGATCGATCCAAGCCATGATCTCGATCGGCGATGATCGATCGGACGGTTGCAATCCATCCGATCGGTGACGATCCGACGGTTGCGATCGATCCAAGCCATGATCCCGATCGGCGATGATCGATCCGACGGCTGCGATCCTTTCGATCCGCGATGATCCGATGGTTGCGATCAATCCAAGCCATGGTCTCGATCGGCGATGATCGATCCGATGGTTGCGATCCATCATTGGCGATGATCCGACGGTTGCGATCGATCCAAACCATGATCCCGATCGGCGATGATCGATCGAACCGTTGCGATCCATCCGATCGGCTATGATCCGGCGGTTGCGATCGATCCAAGTTATGATCCCGATTATCGATGATCGTTCTGACGGTTGCGATCCAGCCGATCGGCGATGATCCGATGGTTGCGATCGATCCAAGCCATGATCCTGATCGACGATGATCAATCCGACAGTTGTAATCCATCCGATCGATGATGATCCAACGGTTGCAATCGATCAAAGTCATGATCCCGATCGGCGATGATCGATCGGACCGTTGCGATCCATCCGATCAGCAATGATCCGATGGTTGCGATCGATCCAAGACATGATCTCAATCGGTGATGATCGATTCGACCGTTGCGATCCATCCGATCGGCGACGAACCAACGGTTGCGATCATTCCAAGCCATGGTCTCGATCGGCGATGATCGATCCGATGGTTGCGATCCATCAGATTGGCGATGATCCGACGGTTGCGATCGATCCAAGCCATGATCCCGATCGGCGATGATCGATCGAACCATTGCGATCCATCCGATCGGCTACGATCCGGCGGTTGCGATCGATCCAAGTTATGATCCCAATTATCGATGATCGTTCTGACGATTGCGATCCAGCCGATCGGCGACGATCCGACGGTTGCGATCGATCCAAGCCATGATACCGATCGTCGATGATCGATCCCATGATCGTGATCCATCCGATTGGTGATGATCCGACAATTGCGATCGATCGAAGCCATGATCCCGATCGGCGATGATCGATCCGACGGTTGCGATCCATCCGATCGACGACGATCCAACGGTTGCGATCGATCCAAGCCATGATCCTGATCGGCGATGATCGATCCGATGGTTGCGATCCATCCGATCAGCATCGATCCATCCAATGGTTGCAATCGATCCAAGCAATAATCCCAATCGACGATGATCGATCCGACGGTTGTGATCCATCCGATTGGCGATGATCCGACGGTTGTGATCGATCCAAGCCATGATCCCGATCGGTGATGATCGATCCGAACGTTGTGATCAATCCGATCGGCAACGATCTGACGGTTGCGATCCATCCAAGCCATGATCCCGATCGAGGATGACCGATCCGACGATTGCAATCCATCCGATAGACGACGATCTGACGGTTGTGATCGATCCAAGCCATGATCTCGATCTGCGATGGTCGATCATACCGTTGCGATCCATCCGATCGGTGATGATCCGATGGCTGCGATCGATCCAACCCATGATTCCGATAGGCGATGATCGATCGGACTGTTGCGATCCATCCAATTGGTGAGGATCCGATGGTTGTGATCCATCCGATCGGCAACAATCCGATGGTTGCAATCGATCCAAGCCATGATCTCGATCGGCGATGTTCGATCCGACGGTTGCGATCCATCCGATCGGCGACGATCCGACTATTACGATCGATCCAAGCCATGATCTCGATCGGTGATGATCGATCCGATGGTTGCGATCCATCCAATTGGCGAGGATCCGACAGTTACGATCGATCCAAGACATGATCACGATCGGCTACGATCGATACGATGGTTGCTATCCATCCATTCTGCGACGATCCGATGGTTACGATCACTCGAAGCCATGATCCTGATCGGTAATTATCGATCCGATGGTTGCGATCCATTCGATCGGCGACGATCCGACGGTTGCAATCGATCCAAGCCATGATCCCGATCGGCAATGATCGATCAAACGGTTGCGATCCATCCGATCGGCGATGATCCGACGGTTGCGATCGATCCAAGCCATGATCATGATCGGCGATCATCGATCCGACGATTGCGATCCATCCGATCGGTGACGATCTGACAGTTGCGATCGATCCAAGCCATGATCTCAATCGGCAAGATCGATCCGACGGTTGCGATCCATCCGATCGACGACGATCCAATGGTTGCGATCGATCCATGCCATGATCCCGATTGGCGATGATCGATCTGATAGTTGCGATCCATCCGATCGGCTACGATCCAACGGTTGCGATCGATCCAAGTCATGATCCAGACCGGCGATGATCGATCGGACCATTGCGATCAATCCGATCGGCGATGATCCGACATCTGCAATCAATCCAAGCCATGATCCCGATCGACGATGATCGATCCGACAATTGCAATCCATCCAATCAGCGATCATCCGACGGTTGCGATCGATGCAAGCCATGATCCCGATCTATGATGATTGATCCGACGGTTGCGATCCATCCGATCGGCGACGATCCGACGGTTGCGATCGATCCAAGCTATGATCCCGATCAGCGATGATCGATCCGATGGTTGCGATCCATCCGATCGGCGACAATCCGATGGTTGCGATGGATCCAACCCATGATCCCATTCGACGATGATCGATCCGACGGTTGCGATCCATCCGATCGGCAAAGATCCGATTGTTGCGATCGTTCCAAGCCATGATCCCGATCGGCGATGATCGATTGGACCGTTGCGATCAATTCGATCGGTGACGATTCGATGGTTGTGATCGATCCAAGCCATGAACCCGATCGGCGATGATCGATCCGACGGTTGTGATCCATCCAATCAGCGATGATCCGATGGTTGCGATCGATCCAAGCCATTATCCCGATAGGCGATGATCGATCCGACAGTTGCAATCCATCCAAACGGTGACGATCCCACGGTTGTGATCGATCCAAGCCATGATCCCGATCGGCGATGATCAATCCGACGGTTGCGATCCATTCGGTCGGTGAAGATCCGATGGTTGCAATCGATCCAAACAATGATCCCAATCGATGATGATTGATCAGACCGTTGCGATTAATCTGATCGGCAACGATCCGACGGTTGCGATCGATCCAAGCCGTGATCCCGATCAGCGATGATCGATACGACGGTTGCAATACATCCAATCGGCGATGATCCAACGGTTGCGATCGATCCAATCCATGATACCGATCGGCGATGATCGATTCGACGATCACGATCCATCCGATTGGCGATGATCCGATGGTTGCGATCGATCGAAGCCATGATCCTTATCGATCCGACGGTTGCGATCCATCCGATCGGCGATGATCCTATGGTTGCAATCCATCCGATCGGCGAAGATCCGACGGTTGCGATTGATCCAAGCCATGATCCCGATCGGCGATGATCGATGAAACTGTTGCGATCAACCCTATCGGCATCGATCTGACAGTTGCAATCTATCCAAGCCATGATCTCGATCGGCGATGATCGATCCGACGGTGCGATCCATCCGATCGGCGATGATCCGACGATTGCGATCGATCCAAGCCATAATCCCGATCGGCCATGATCGATCCGACGGTTGCGATCCATCCGATTCCGCGATGATCAGACGGTTGTGATCGATCCAAGCCATGATCCCGATCAGCGATGATCGATCCGAAGGTTGTGATCCAACCGATCGGCGATAATCTGACGGTTGCGATCAATCCAAGCCATGATCCCAATCGGCGATGATCGATCCGATGGTTGCAATCCATCCGATCGATGACGATCTGACGGTTGCAATCGATCCAAGCCATGATCCCGATCGGCGATGATCGATCCTATGGTTGCGATCCATCCGATTGGCGAAGATCCGATGGTTGCAATCGATCCAAGCCATGATCCTGATCGGCGATGATCGACGAAACTATTGCGATCAATCCGATCGGCGTCGATCCGACGGTTGCAATCGATCGAAGCCATGACCTCGATCGGCATTGATTGATCGGACCGTTGCGATCCATCCGATCGACTATGATCCGGCGGTTGCGATAGATCCAAGCCATGATCTCGATCGGCAATGATTGATCAGACGGTTTTGATCCATCCGATCGGCGATGATCCGACGGTTTCGATCGATCCAAGCCATGATCCCGATCGGCGATGATCGATCCGACGGTTGGGATCCATCCAATCGGTGAAGATCGACTGTTGCGATCGATCCAAGCCATGATCCCAATTAGCGATGATCGATTGGAACGTTGCGATCAATTCGATCGGTGACGATTCAACGGTTGTGATCGATACAAGCCATGAACCCGATCGGCGATGATCGATCCGACGGTTGCGATCCATCCGATCAGCGATGATCCAACGGTTGCGATCGATCCAAGCCATGATCCCGATCGGTGATGATCTATATCCGACGGTTGCAATCCATCCAAACGGCGACGATCCCACGGTTGTGATCGATCCAAGCCATGATTCCGATCGGCGATGATCGATCCGATGATTGTGATCCATTCGATCGGCGAAGATCCGATGGTTGTGATCGATCCAAGCAATGATCACAATCGGCAATGATCGATCAGACCGTTGCGATCAATCCGATCGGCGACGTTCCGACGGTTGCGATCGATCCAAGCTGTGATCCCGATCAGTGATAATCGATCCGACGGTTGCAATACATCCGATCGGCGACGATCCAATGGTTGTAATCGATCCAAGCCATGATCCCGATCATCGATGATCAATCCGATGATTGCGATCCATCCGATCGGCGATGATCCAACGGTTGCGATCGATCCAAGCCATGATCCTTATCGATCCGACGATTGCGATCCATCCGATCGGCGATGATCCTATGGTTGCAATCCATCCGATCGGCGAAGATCCGACGGTTGCGATTGATCCAAGCCATGATCCCGATCGGCGATGATCGATGAAACTGTTGCGATCAACCCTATCGGCATCGATCTGACAGTTGCAATCTATCCAAGCCATGATCTCGATCGGCGATGATCGATCCGATGGTGCGATCCATCCGATCGGCGATGATCCGACGATTGCGATCGATCCAAGCCATAATCCCGATCGGCCATGATCGATCCGACGGTTGCGATCCATCCGATTCCACGATGATTAGATGGTTGTGATCGATCCAAGCCATGATCCCGATCAGCGATGATCGATCCGAAGGTTGTGATCCAACCGATCGGCGATAATCTGACGGTTGCGATCAATCCAAGCCATGATCCCAATCGGCGATGATCGATCCGATGGTTGCAATCCATCCGATCGATGACGATCTGACGGTTGCAATCGATCCAAGCCATGATCCCGATCGGCGATGATCGATCCTATGGTTGCGATCCATCCGATTGGCGAAGATCCGATGGTTGCAATCGATCCAAGCCATGATCCTAATCGGCGATGATGACAAAACTATTGCGATCAATCCGATCGGCGTCGATCCGATGGTTGCAATCGATCGAAGCCATGACCTCGATCGGCGTTGATTGATCGGACCGTTGCGATCCATCCGATCGGCTATGATCCGACGATTGCGATAGATCCAAGCCATGATCTCGATCGGCAATGATTGATCAGACGGTTTTGATCCATCCGATCGGCGATGATCCGACGGTTTCGATCGATCCAAGCCATGATCCCGATCGGCGATGATCGATCCAACGGTTGGGATCCATCCATCGGTGAAGATCCGACTGTTGCGATCGATCCAAGCCATGATCCCAATCAGCGATGATCGATTGGAACGTTGCGATCAATTCGATCGGTGACGATTCAACGGTTGCAATCGATACAAGCCATGAACCCGATCGGCGATGATCGATCCGACGGTTGCGATCCATCCGATCAGCGATGATCCAACGGTTGCGATCGATCCAAGCCATGATCCCGATCGGCGATGATCTATATCCGACGGTTGCAATCCATCCAAACGGCGACGATCCCACGGTTGTGATCGATCCAAGCCATGATTCCGATCGGCGATGATCGATCCGACGATTGCGATCCATTCGATCGGCGAAGATCCGATGGTTGCGATCGATCCAAGCAATGATCACAATCGGCAATGATCGATCAGACCGTTGCGATCAATCCGATCGGCGACGTTCGACGGTTGCGATCGATCCAAGCTGTGATCCCGATCAGCGATAATCGATCCGACGGTTGCAATACATCCGATCGGCGACGATCCAATGGTTGTAATCGATCCAAGCCATGATTCCGATCATCGATGATCAATCCGACGATTGTGATCCATCCGATCGGCGATGATCCAACGGTTGCGATCGATCCAAGCCATGATACCGATCGGCGATGACCAATCTGACGATCGTGATCCATCCTATTGGCGACGATCCGATGGTTGCGATCGATCGAAGCCATGATCCTGATCGATCCGATGGTTGCGATCCATCCGATCGGTGATGATCCGACGGTTGCGATCCATCCGATCGGCGAAGATCCGACGGTTGCGATCGATCCAAGCCATGATCCTGATCGGCGATGATCGATGAAACTGTTGCGATCAATCCTATCGGCATCGATCTGACAGTTGCACTCGATCCAAGCCATGATCTCGTTCGGCGATGATCGATCTGACGGTTGTGATCCATCCGATCAGCAAAGATCCCATGGCTACGATCGATCCAAGCAATGATCCCAATCGGCATGATCGATCAGACCGTTGCGATCAATCCGATCGGCGATGATCCGACGGTTGCGATCGATCCAAGCCGTGATCTCGATCAGCGATGATCAATCCGATGTTGCGATCCATCCGATCGGCGATGATCCGATGGTTGCGATCGATCCAAGCCATAGTTCCGATCGGCGATGATCGATCCAACGGTCACGATCCATCCGATCCGCGATGATCCGACGGTTGTGATCGATCCAAGCCATGATCCCGATCGGCAATGATCGATCCGATGGTTGTGATCCAATTGACCGGCGACGATCCGATGTTTGCGATTGATGCAAGCCATGATCCCGATCGGCGATGATCGATCCGACGGTTATGATCCATCCGATCGGCGATGATCCGATGGTTGCGATCGATCCAAGCCATGATACCGATCGGCGATGATCGATCCTATGGTTACGATTTATCCGATCGGTGAAGATCCGACGGTTGCATCGATCCAAGCCATGATCCGGATCGGCGATGATCGAGACGAAACTATTGCGATCAATCCGATCGGCGTCGATCCGACGGTTGCAATCGATCCAAGCCATTATTCCGATCGGCGTTGATCGATCGGACCATTGCAATCCATCCGATCGGCTACGATCCGGTGGTTGCGATCGATCCAAACCATGATCTCGATTGGCAAAGATCGATCAAACGGTTGTGATCCATCCGATCGGCGACATCCGACGGTTGCGATCCATCCGATCAGCGACGATCCGATGGTTGCGATCGATCCAAGCCATGATCTCGATCGGCAATGATCGATCTGACGGTGCAATCCATCCGATTGACGACGATCCAACGGTTGCAATCGATCAAAGCCATGATCTCGATCGGCGATGATCGATCGGACCGTTGCGATCCATCTGATCGGAGATGATCCGATGGTTGCGATCGATCCAAGACATGATCTC
Source organism: Calamus simplicifolius (assembly GCA_900491605.1). NCBI lineage: Eukaryota > Viridiplantae > Streptophyta > Magnoliopsida > Arecales > Arecaceae > Calamus > Calamus simplicifolius. The sequence continues at coordinate 711,988 of UESW01004800.1, read as the reverse complement.
GATAAGCGATGATCGATCCGACCGTTGTGATCCATCCGATCGGTGATGAACCGACGGTTGCGATCATTCCAAGCCATGATCCCGATCGGCGATGATCGATCCGACGGTTGCAATTCATCGATCGGCAAGATCCGACGGTTGCGATCGATCCAAGCCATGATCCTGATCAGCGATGATCGATGAAACTATTGCGATCAATCCGATCGGCGTCGATCCAACGGTTGCAATCGATCCAAGCCATGATCCCGATCGACGATGATCGATCGGACCATTGCGATCCATCCGATCGGCTATGATCCGGCACTTGCGATTGATCCAAGCCATTATCTCGATCGGTAATGATCGATCGGACGGTTGCGATCCATCCGATCGGCGATGATCCGACGGTTGCGATCGATCCAAGCTATGATCCCGATCGGCGATGATCGATCCGACGGTTGCGATCCATCCGATCGGCAAAGATCCAACTGTTGCGATCGATCCAAGCCATGATCTCGATTGGCGATGATCGATTGGACCGTTGCGATCAATTCGATCGGCGATGATTAGACGGTTGCGATCGATCCAAGCCTTGAACCCGATCGACGATGATCGATCCGACGGTTGCGATCCATCCGATCAGTGACGATCCGACGGTTGTGATCGATCCAAGCTATGATCCCGATCGGCGATGATCTATCCGGTGGTTGCAATCCATCCAAACGGCGATGATCCCACGGTTGTGATCGATCCAAGCCATGATCCCGATCAGCGATGATCGATCCGACGGTTGCGATCCATTTGATCGGCAAAGATCCGATGGTTGCGATCGATCCAAGCAATGATCCCAATCGGCGTTGATCGATCAGACCATTGCGATCAATCCGATCGGCGACGATTCGACGATTGCGATCGATCCAAGTCGTGATCTCAATCAGTGATGATCGATCCGACGGTTGCAATACATCCGATCAGCAACGATCCGATGGTTGCGATCGATCCAAGCCATGATTCCAATCGTCGATGATCGATCCGATGGTTGCGATCCATCCGATCGGCGATGATCCAATGGTTGCGATCGATCCAAGCCATGATACCGATCGGTGATGATCGATCTGACGATCGCGATCCATCCGATTGGCGACGATCATCGGATGGTTGCGATCGATCGAAGCCATGATCCTGATCGATCCGACGGTTGCGATCCATCCGATCGGCGATGATCCGACGGTTGTGATCCATCCGATCGGCGAAGATTCTATGGTTGCAATCGATCCAAGCCATGATCCTGATCGGCGATGATCGATGAAACAGTTGCGATCAATCCTATCGGCGTCGATCTGACAGTTGCAATCGATCCAAGCCATGATCTCGATCGGCGATGATCGATCCAACGATTGCGATCCATCCGATCAGCAAAAATCCAATGGTTGCGATCGATCCAAGCAATGATCCCAATCGGTGATGATCGATCAGACCGTTGCGATCAATCCGATCGGCGACGATTCGATGGTTGCGATCGATCCAAGCCGTGATCCCAATCAGCAATGATCAATCCGACGGTTGCAATCCATCCGATTGGTGACAATCTGACAGTTGTGATCGATGCAAGCCATAATCCCGATCGGCGATGATCGATCCGACGGTCGCGATCCATCCGATCCGCAACGATCAGACGGTTGTGATCGATCCAAGCCATGATCCCGATCGGCGATGATCGATCCGATGGTTGTGATCCAACTGATCGACGACAATCCAACGGTTGCGATCGATCCAAGCCATGATCCTGATCGGCGATGATCGATCCGATGGTTGTGATCGATCCAAGCCATGATCCCAATCGGCGATGATCGATCCGACGATTGCGATCGATCCAAGCCATGATCCCGATCGGCGATGATCAATCCTATGGTTGCGATCCATCCGATCGGCGAGGATTCGACGGTTGAGATCATTCCAAGCCATGGTCCCGATCGACGATGATCGACGAAACTATTGCTATCAATCCGATTGGCGTTGATCCGGATCGTTGCGATCCATCCGATCGGAGATGATCCGATGGTTGCGATCGATCCAAGACATGATCTCGATAAGCGATGATCGATCCAATCGTTGCGATCCATCCGATCGGCAATGAACCGATGGTTGCGATCATTCCAAGCCATCCCAATCGGCGATGATCGATCCGATGGTTGCGATTCATCTGATCGGCGAAGATCCGACGGTTGCGATCGATCAAAGCCATGATCCCGATCGGCGATGATCGACGAAACTATTGCGATCAATCCGATCGGCGTCGATCCGACGGTTGCAATCGATCCAAGCCATGATCCCGATCGACGATGATCGATCGGACCGTTGCGATCCATCCGATCGGCTATGATTTGGCGCTTGCGATCGATCCAAGCCATTATCTCGATCAGTAATGATCGATCGGACGGTTGCGATCCATCCGATCGGCGACGATACGATGGTTGCGATCGATCCAAGCTATGATCCCAACCGGCGATGATCGATCCGACGGTTGCGATCCATCCGATCGGCAAAGATCCAACTATTGCGATCGACCCAAGCCATGATCTCGATTGGCGATGATCGATTGGACCATTGCGATCAATTCGATCGGTGATGATTAGACGGTTGCGATCCATCCGATCAGCGATGATCCGATGGTTGCGATCGATCCAAGCCAGGATCCCGATCAGCGATGATCTATCCGACGGTTGCAATCCATCCAAATGGCGACGATCCCACAGTTGTGATCGATCTAAGCCATAATCTCGATCAGCGATGATCGATCCGATGGTTGCGATCCATTCGATCGGCGAAGATCCGATGGTTGCGATCGATCCAAGCAATGATCCCAATCGGTGATGATCGATCAGACCGTTGCGATCAATCCGATCGGCAATGATCTGACGGTTGCGATCGATCCAAGTCGTGATCCCGATCAGCGATGATCGATCCGACGGTTGCAATACATCCGATCGGCAACGATCCGATGGTTGCGATCGATCCAAGCCATGATTCCGATCATCGATGATCGATCCGACGGTTGCGATCCATCCGATCGGCGATGATCCAACGGTTGCGATCGATCCAAGCCATGATACCGATCGGCGATGATCAATCTGACGATTGCGATCCATCCGATTGGCGATGATCCGATGGTTGCGATCGATCGAAGCTATGATCTTGATCGATCCGACGGTTGCAATCCATCCGATCGGCGATGATCCGATGGTTGTGATCCATCCGATCGGCGAAGATCCTACGGTTGCGATCGATCCAAGCCATGATCCTGATCGGCGATGATCGATGAAACAGTTGCGATCAATCCTATCGGCGTCGATCTGACAGTTGCAATCGATTCAAGCCATGATCTCGATCGGCGATGATCGATCCGATGGTTTCGATCCATCCGATCAGCGAAGATCCAATGGTTGCGATCAATCCAAGCAATGATCCCAATCGGCGATGATCGATCAGACCGTTGCGATCAATCCGATCGGCGACGATCCGATGGTTGCGATCGATCCAAGCCGTGATCCCAATCAGCGATGATCAATCCAACGGTTGTGATCCATCCGATCGGCGATAATCCAACGGTTGCGATCGATGCAAGCCATAATCCCGATCGGCGATGATCAATCCGATGGTCGCGATCCATCCGATCCGCAATGATCAGACGGTTGTGATCGATCCAAGCCATGATCTCGATCAGCGATGATCGATCCGATGGTTGTGATCCAACTGATCGGCGACAATCCAACGGTTGCGATCGATCCAAGCCATGATCCCGATCGGCGATGATCGATCCGACGGATCCGATCGATCCAAGCCATGATCCCGATCGGCGATGATCGATCCTATGGTTGCGATCCATCCGATCGGCGAGGATCCGACGGTTGAGATCATTCCAAGCCATGGTCCTGATCGGCGATGATCGACGAAACTATTGCGATCAATCCGATTGGCATCGATCCGACGGTTGCAATCGATCCAAGCCATGATCTCGATCGGCGATGATCGATCAGACCGTTGTGATCCATCCGATCGGCTACGATTCGGTGGTTGCAATCGATCCAAGCCATGATCTCGATCGGCAATGATCGATCGGACGGTTGTGATCCATCCGATCGGCGATGATCCGATGGTTGTTGATCAATCCAAGCCATGATCTCGATCGGCGATAATCAATCCGATGGTTGCAATCCTTTCGATCAGCGACGATCCGACGGTTACGATTGATCCAAGCCATGATCTCGATCGGCGATGATCGATCCGACGGTTGCGATCCATCTTATCGACGATGATCCAACGGTTGTGATCGATCAAAGTCATGATCACGATCGGCGATGATCGATCGGACCGTTGCAATCCATCCGATCGGCGACGATCCAATGGTTGCGATCGATCCAAGACACTAATCAAGTTTTGATCGATCAACCTTTGATCAAACCCCAATCAGGTTCAATTTAAAGCATTGCTCTAATATCAGGGTGGATTAAACTTAAATCGGACCTGGAACAAATCAAATATGTAACATTGCTCTAAGATCGGGTTCAACTAAACTTTGATCAAATCGGAATTAAGTTCAATACGGAGCCTTGATCTTAGGTTGAGCTTGATCAAACCAAGATCAAACACAAATCAAGTCCGATGTAGAGCATTCCTCAAAGATCGTATTGGATCAAACTTATATCAATCTCGAATTAAGTGAAATATGCTGCATTCCTCCAAGATTGATTTGGTTCAAACTCAAATCAAATATGAATCAAATGCAATTTAATGCATTGTTCCAAGATAGGGTCGGATCGAACTTAGGTCAAACCCAAAATAAAGTTCGACATGGAGCATTTCTCTAAGGTCGGGTTGGATCAATCTTAGCTCTAAGATGAATCAAGTTCAATATGGAGTGATGCTGCATCATGATCAGGTTAGATCAAACACTAATCAAGTTTAATTTTTAGTTTTGCTCTAAGATTAGGCTCGATGAAGTTAAAGATAATACACAAATCAAGTTTAATCGAGAGCATTGCACTAAGATTGTGTTTGATCAAACTTAGAATAAACCCAAATCAGATCAAATCTAATGCGTTGCCCTAAAATCGGGATCGATAAAACAACAAACCTAAATCAAGTCTTTTTTAGAGTGCTGCTTCAAGATCGGGTTAGTTCAAACCAAGATAGAGCCCAAATTAAGTATAATATGAAGCATTGCTTCGATATCAATTTAGATCAAACTCTGATCGAACCTGAATCAAGTTAAATTAGGAGCATCGTTCGAAGATCAAGTTAGGTCAAACCCGAATCGAGTTCAATTTAGAGTGTTACTCCATGATTATTTCAGATCAAATAAGATCAAGCCCGAATCAATTTCAATCTAAAACATTATAATATGATCGGCCTAGATCAAACTTTGATCTCTTTTCATTTGATCGAACCTGAATCATGTCCAATCTAGAGCAATGCTCCACAAGATTAGTTTGAATGAAATGAAGATCAAACTTGAATTTAGTTCAATATGATGCATTTGTTTAAAAATTGGGTTAGATCAAACCAATGTCAATTCTGAATCAAGTCGAATCTCGGGCATTGGAACAAGTTCGGGTTAGATCAAACTAAGATCGGACCCAAATAAAATCTCATACGAAGCGTTGCTCCAAGATTGAAATTAGATCAAACATGAGTCAAGTCCAACGTGGAGCATCATTTCAAGATTGTGTTGGATCAAACTTAGATCAAACCTCAACTAAGTACAATCTCGAGCATTCCTCCAATATTGATAGATCAAAGTTAGATCACAAATTAGACCAAATTCGAATCAAGTACAATCTAGAGAGTTACTTAGAGATATTTTTCAACACTGGGTTGAACCAAGTTCAAGTTAAACCCAAATCAGATCCCATCTAGACAATTGCTCCGAGATTGGGTCGGATAAAATTTACATCAAACATGAATCAACTTCAATTTAGAGTGTTGAATCAAGATATGGTTAAATCAAATTAAATCAAACAAATCAAGTTCAATCTAGAGCACTTATATAATTTCGGGTTGGATAAAATTAAGATCAATCATAAATAAAGTTTTAAATGTAGAGCTAATTTCTAAGATCGAGTTAGGTGGAGCTAAGTTCAGACCCAAATAAAGTTCATTCTCGAGCGTTACACCAAGATTGGGTGAAATTAAACTAAAATTAAGTTCAATCGAAGCATTACTTCATGATTGGATTAGATCTAACCTACATCAAGCTAAATGAAGTTCAATATGGAGCGTTGCTACAAGATCGGGCCAAATCAAGGCTAAATCAATTTGAATTTGGAATGTTGCTCTAAGTTCGGATTGGATCAAACTTAGATCAAACCTTCTGAGTCAAGTCCAATTGGAAGTGATGCTCCAAGATTAGGTCGAGCCAAACTTAGATCAAATTTCAAAATAAGTCCAATCTAAAGCGTTGCAACAAGACCAGGTTAGATCAAATTAGATCCGCATGAATCAAAATCTAATTTGCAGCATTGCTCTAAGAAAAGGTTGGATCAAACCCAAATCAAGTCAAATCGAGAGCGTTGCTTGAGGATCGAGTTGGATCAAACTTATATCAAACCTAAATCAAGTCCAATCTGGATTCTATTATTGTTATATCAAACTCATTCAAACTTTGATCAAACCCCAATCAAGTTCAATTTAAAGCATTGCTCTAAGATCAGGGTGGATTAAACTTAAATCGGACATGGAACAAATCAAATATGTAACATTGCTCTAAGATCGGGTTCAACTAAACTTTGATCAAATCGGAATTAAGTTCAATATGGAGCCTTGATCTTAGGTTGAGCTTGATCAAACCAAGATCAAACACAAATCAAGTCCGATTTAGAGCATTCCTCAAAGATCGTATTGGATCAAACTTATATCAATCTCGAATTAAGTGAAATATGCTGCATTCCTCCAAGATTGATTTGGTTCAAACTCAAATCAAAGATGAATCAAATGCAATTTAATGCATTGTTCCAAGATAGGGTCGGATCGAACTTAGGTCAAACCCAAAATAAAGTTCGATATGGAGCATTTCTCTAAGGTCGGGTTGGATCAATCTTAGCTCTAAGATGAATCAAGTTCAATATGGAGTGATGCTGCATCATGATCAGGTTAGATCAAACACTAATCAAGTCTAATTTTGAGTGTTGCTCTAAGATTAGGCTCGATGAAGTTAAAAGATAATACCCAAATCAAGTTCCGCCGAGTTCAAAGAATTTGGAAGGGAAATCTACTGCTAAAGATCTGGTCCAAGCTTCGAAGGAGGAGAAAGACCTTCTTTTCAGCTCCAATGGGATTGCTGCTACAATGAAGGAAAAGCTGAGTTATGTCCACCGTGGGATCTCCAATCAAGACGAAGAAGCTGAGATAAATGCCATGGTTGCAAGGAACAAGCCCCCAGGTGATGTCTTAACCTCAGCTTCTCAATCTCCATTTACTGTGAATTCGGTGACTCCTTGCTCCATGCCCGATCAGTTGTTGATGAAATGCCACAATGCCTCTCAAGCTCCCTTTTACCCGGTCCATTCCATTCCACATAATAGAAGGACCGATGGGCAGCAATTTCAATCGGAGGTTGTCCCAACTTTTGGACAAATCTCTTTACCCAAGGTGCCAAAAGCTGCAGCTCCTTTTCTTGAAACCAACCAGTACCTGGCAAGTTCAAAATTTGAAACTATTGACCCAAATTTCCCGCCTCTTTCATACTCTTCAAATCTTGCGGCTGTGCAGCATCTTCCAGCTCACCAGAATGTGATTTCTGGCCTTGCTCATGATGCTGTTGATGGAAAGAGCAAGGCACAATCTAGCTGGGCTTCTTTAGTCAAAGATGCCCCCTCTAATTTGCAGCTTACTTACATTAAGCCTATCTCCCTTACTAATGAGGGTAAAATCAGAATTAAACTCCCTCCCTCAGTTGCTCAAAAGTGTGCCACCATTTGGGAAAATACCTTGGTTGGTTTCTTCCTTGACAAGCTGCCGTTTTCTCTTGTTCAAGCTTGTGCTAAGAGGCATTGGGGAAATAATGGCCTGATAGAAGTCTTAAGCAATGGAAATGGATTCTTTTTCTTCAAATTTTCTGATTCGAGCAGATCAGTGAAAGCTCTGGAAGGAGGACCTTGGTACTTTGGAGGCAGACCTATTTTCTTAAAGGCTTGGAGTCCTTGTATGAACTTATCTAAGGATGGCTGTAAAAAAGTTCCAATATGGGCTCATTTCTATAATGTCCCATTAGAGTATTGGACGGATGAGGGGTTAAGCTATATAGCTAGCATTGTTGGGAAACCGCTGCATGCTGATAAGATGACGGTATCCTTAAAGCATTTAAATTACGCCAGAATTTGCATTGAGATCAGTATTGAGCCCTAATGCATTTGATATCGAAATGGAGGATGGAAGTTTAATGGAAATCCATATTGAATATAATTGGGTCCCTAAGAAATGCTTGGTATGCAAGGAGTTTGGACATCTATCCAAAAATTGCAAGAAAGCCAGCCATCAAGTATGGGCTCCGAAATCATCCCAATCTGCCTCCAAACCACATTTAGATGGTGATTGGAAGCATGTGAAGAGTCATGGAAAGGAAGTGGTGGTTGATCAAGCTTCTCCTTCAATTGTTCAAACTAATAGTGTCCTATGAGATCCTCCAATTGGATAAAGATCTAAATGCAGCTAGAGATGATAATTTAGCTCTATTTTACGCATCTCGGGTAGAGTCAATAGCTGAAGACAAAGATGAAATAGAGGGCCTGATGAATGAAATGAATGCAACAGAAGCTGCTGTTATCTGCAGCAATGAGGAGGCTGCGCCCAATATTGATAATGAGGATTCCTCTCCTACATCGTCTGCTCCAAGCACTCCTCTTCTAGCAAGGAAGCTGATTATGATAGATGAAGTTGAGAAAAAGCTAGGAAAGAAGAAAAGGAAAAGAAGAAGAATGGGAGTTCTGGAAACTCCAGGGGGAAATTCTCAAAGAAATTCACATGATCAAGTTAGCTTCCTGGAATATTCGGGGTCTTAATGATCCCTCTAAGCACGCGGAGGTTCGTAATCTTGTTCATTCTCACAAACTCTCTTGTATAGCTCTTCTTGAGACTAAGATTAAAGCTTGTAATAAAGAGAAGATTGAGATGAGCCTTTTCAAGGGTTGGCATTGCACTAACTATTATGATGGTGATGGCACTGGTAGGATATGGATCTGGTGGGACCCAAACAAACTTCTTGCTGATAGTGTTTCCTTGCATGACCAGATTATTCACCTATCTTTCACTATTCTTAATTCTGGTGACAAGTTTGCAGCATCTTTTGTTTATGGTTCAAATGATGTTACAGCTAGAAGACACCTTTGGAGTAATTTGAAGGATCAAGCTAACTCTTTCTCCCATCTTCCATGGATTATTATGGGGGACTTCAATGCCATCCGATTTAGACATGAAAGAAGGGGAGGAAGTATTGAGTGGCCTAGTTACATGGATGAATTAAATGACACTCTTTTTGAAGCTGGGCTGGATGATCTTAGATTTGGAGGCTTCCTTTTCACTTGGCACAATTCTAGAGCTAAAGTCCTTTTGGAGCTCCCATTTCATACTTCCTGCCAAGGTCTCCAACACCATTGAGAGCATCCTTTCGGCTTTTCTCTGGAGCGGAGTCTCTATGAAACGTTATGGGGCTAAAGTAGCTTGGGCGGATATCTCCACTCCTAAATCTGAAGGGGGTCTTGGGATAAAGAAAATTAAAGACTGGAATGTTGCCTCCATGACTCGATATGTGTGGATGTTATGCAATCCTTGCTCTTCTTCCTTATGGGCTACTTGGGTCAAGTTGAATCTGCTGCACAAGGAGCATTTCTGGGTTGCTAAGGTCCCTTGGAATTGCTCGTGGACTTGGAGGAGACTTCTCAAAATTAGAGACAGTGTGAAGCCTTTCATCTATGTGAGAGTTGGGAACGGCGAGAGTACCTCACTGTGGTTTGATGCCTGGAGACCTCAAGGCCCTATCTGTACTTCTCCTCATGCTAGAGTTATTTATGACTCGGGCCTCACCGTAGATGCAAAGGTTAGTGCTATTATCTCTTCTGGCAATTGGTTGTGGCCTCCTGCTGATTCTCATGAGCTGATTAGGCTCAGAGAGGAAACTAGATCCCTTCATCTGCCCAACTGTTCTCAGACTGATATTGTGGAGTGGGATGGCTCCTTGGACTTCTCAATCAAAAAAGCTTGGAATGTCCTCAGATCTCCTTCCAACCGAGTCCCTTGGGCTCATTTGGTTTGGTTCAAGCATCATGTCCCGAGGCACTCTTTTATTCTCTGGCTTGCAATACGAGGGAGGCTACCTTCTCAGGACCGGCTTTTATCTTTCGGGTTGATTGGTCATATGCAGTGTGTTTTCTGTCTAGTAGATGTGGAAGATCACAACCATCTCTTCTTTGATTGCCCATTCTCTTGCCGGGTCTGGACTGCTATTGCTTGTAAGTGCGATCTTTTGCCTTATCCCTACTCTTGGGAGACCCTGTGGCCGAGGATGTGCTGTGATATAAGAGGATCTTCGCTTTTGGCCACTGTTAGGAAGCTTGCCTTCGGAGCTACAATCTATTACTTATGGATGGAAAGGAACTCTCGCAAACATGGACGAATATCTCATAGTGAGCATGGTATCGTCACTTCGATCATGGTATCTATCAGGCAGAAGCTGGATGGCTCTAAATTCAACCTTAATCCTGCAAATCGGCAGCTGATTCAAAAATGGCAACTTCCCGGAACTATTTTTTTTTTTTTTTGAAAGGTAAAAGTGAATTGTATTAAAGATAAGAGGGAGAGAGAAAAAAGTACAAACCCCGGGGTAAGAACCCGGGAGAAACAGCCAAACATAACCTACAATCACCATACGGTGAAGCAACTCCCAAGAGATCGACAGCTACAAACCCAAAGCAGCATCACAAAACCACAAAAAGGATTCATCGAAGCAGAGAAGCGGGAAGGTGCCAGATTTGAATCAAATGAAGATTTGGCGTAGTAAGGGGAAATTCGGATCCCTCCAACTTATGCCTGATAGTGTCCATAATTTGACTGATGATTCTTTGCTCATTATGAAGAATACGGCCATGCTTTCGAGAGTTCCTTTCCATCCATAAATAATAGATGGTAGCTCCCAACGCAAGCCTCCTGATAATAGAAATGAGAGAAGTCCCTTTGAGAGTACTACACAGCCTCGGCCATAGAATCTCCCAAGCAGAAGGAAAATGCAAAAGATCACACCTACAAGCAATAGCAGACCATACCCGACTGGAGAAATAGCAGGCAAAGAAAAGATGATTGTGATCTTCCACATCTTGAAGGCAAAAGCAACACTTCATATGACTAATTACTCCAAAGGATAAAAGCCGGTCTTGTGTAGGGAGCCGTCCTCTTATAGCAAGCCATAGGATGAAAGAGTGCCTAGGAACATGATGCTTGAACCAAACCAAATGGGCCCAAGTGACTCGACGCGAAGGAGACCGTAAGACATTCCAAGCTTTTTTGATTGTGAAATCATTAGAGCCATCCCACATCACTTTGTCACTATGAGAACAGTTGGGCAAACCCAGGGATCTTGAATCCTCTTTAAGAGTAAACAGCTCAGATGAATTAGCAGGAGGCCACATCCAATGGCCTGAAGAGATAATGGCACTAACCTTTGCATCAACAGTGAGACCCGAATCAACAATAACTCTAGCATGTGGGGAAGTACAGATAGGGCCTTGAGGTCTCCAGACATCAAACCACAGTGAAGTGCTGTCACCGTTCCCAACCTTCACTGAGATGAAAGGCTTAACTCTATCTCTGATCTTAAGAAGCCTTCTCCAAGTCCAAGAGCAGTTCCAAGGGACTTTTGCAACCCAGAAATGCTCCTTATGCAGCAGATTCAACTTAACCCAAGCAGCCCATAAGGAGGATGAGCGAGGGTTACATAACAGCCATATATAGCGAGTCATGGAGGCAACATTCCAGTCTTTAATCTTCTTGATTCCCAACCCACCTTCCGCCTTTGGAGTAGAGATATCTGCCCAAGCAACTCTAGCTCCACTACTCTTCAGGGACACACCACTAACTTCCCGGAACTATGCTTTGTTGACTTCTAGATGCTAGGGGCTTTTGATGTTATCTTACTTAGCTTTCATCTCGTGTGAGATGTCTTGTCTTCACCTGATGTCTAGGTTTCTACTGTTCTTACTTATCTTATCCGGGGTCTGCCCCGTTTTATGTACTTAAATCTCCTTTACTTATAAATTTCATACTTCATCTTTCAAAAAAAAAAAAAAAAAAAAAAAAAAACAATTCTAGAGCTAATGGGCAAATCCTAAGGAAGCTGGACAGAGCTCTTGCTAACTCATTGTGGTTCAATAACTATGCCCAATCTTCTGCTGATTTCCTTCCTTATGGACTCTCAGATCACTCTGCGGTTGTGGTGAATCTTGGACTTAATCTCCCTCTTTACAAAAGCCCTTTCAAATTCTTTAATTACTGGGCTGATTTCGAAGAATTTTATCCTTTAATTGAGAAGATTTGGAGTACACATGTGGAAGGATATGCCATGTTTAGGGTTTACAAAAAGCTGAAATTGGTTAAAACTGCTTTGAAAGATCTGAGTAAGAGCAAGAATGACCTTATTTTTGGGGAACTTGAACCTCTTCGCTCTGAACTTGCTGCTTTACAATCATCAATTGCTGCAGGTAATATTGAGGAAGAACTCCTGGAGAAGGAGAAAGATTGTGCTAAGAGGCTTGCTCTTGTCTACAATGGGAAGGAGAGTTATGCTAGGCAGAGAAGCAGAATACAATGGTTGAAAGAAGGGGATCAGAACTCTGCTTTTTTTTTCAATTCCATCAAAGGAAGAAACAATGTCAACAAGATCTTATGTATCCAAGATGAAAATGGTGAATGGCTTCGGGAGAAGAATAAAATTGCTCAAGAAGTGGTTAGCTTCTACAATCAACTTCTTGGTTCGAAATGCAGCACCGATTATGAAGGTATAGAAGTTCTTAAAGATTTTGTGGATCATGCCCTCACTCCTGAACAAATTAGGCAATTAAGTTATGATTTCACTGATGAAGAGATCAAAGCTTCCATTTTCAGCCTCCATCCTAACAAAGCACCTGTGGATTATACAATCAAGGAGTTTTTCTCTAAAGGTGTGCTTCTCAAGGAGGTTAATTGTACAATCATTGCTCTCATCCCAAAGTCCCAAATGCTTCAAAATTGAAGGACTTCATACCTATTTCTTGCTGCAACACTCTGTACAAATGTATAACTAAGTTGCTTGCCAACCGACTGAAAGATGTGCTCCCAGCTTTTATTAATGAAGCTCAAGCTGCTTTTGTGCAAGGAAGGCATATTGGGGATAACATTTTGATGGCACAAGAGCTTGTTAGAGGATATCACCTCTCTTCCTCCTCCCCTAAATGTGCACTCAAGATTGATTTAATGAAAGCCTTCGACTCTGTAAGATGGGAGTTCCTTTGGGATTCTTTGCACCTCCTTGGATTTCCTCACAAATTCATTGGATGGATCAAAACGTGTGTCTCCTCAGCAAAATATTCTGTGGCTATAAATGGGGAACTCAATGGCTTCTTTGAAGGTAGGAAAGGCCTACGTCAAGGTGATCCAATTTCTCCCTACTTATTTGTCATATGCATGGAAATCTTCTCTCGAATTTTAGACCAGAAAATTCAAGCCTCCTCCTTCTTTAAGTACCACTGGAGATGCCAGAATTCCAAGATATCACACTTATGTTTTGCTAATGATTTGATGATTTTTTGCCGAGGAGATTTGGATTCTATAAAAGTTGTTAAAGAAGCTCTTGATACTTTCTCCTCTCTCTCAGGTCTTAAACCTAATGAAACAAAATGCTCCATTTTCCTCTCGGGTGTTACGGATCATATGCAGCATGAAACTGTTAATTACTTGGGATTTCCTCTTGGCTCTTTCCCCATCAGATATTTGGGTGTCCCACTTATATCCACAAAGCTCAAAGCTCTTGATTGCCATGCTCTGGTTGATCGTATCTTGGGGAGGATCAAGGTTTGGACAAACCGTTTTCTCTCTTATGCTGGAAGATTGCAGCTCATCCAGTCAGTTATTTTAGTATTCAATCATTTTGGAGTGCCCATTTCATCCTACCAGCAAAAGTTATCAAAGTAATAGAAGGTATTCTCTCGGCTTTTCTTTGGAATGGTGTTTCTCTGAAAAGGCATGGCGCAAAAGTTGCTTGGGCTGACATTTCTACACCTAAAGAAGAAGGAGGTCTGGAAGGTTAGGGATTGGAATGTTGCCTCAATGACTCGTTATATTTGGTTGTTATGTCAACCATGCGCTAATTCCTTATGGGCTGCCTGGGTTAAGAAGAATTTGCTTCACAAGGAACACTTTTGGGTGGCGAAAGTCCCATGGAATTGTTCTTGGACTTGGAGGAAGATCTTCAAGATTCGGGATAGTGTGAAGGATTTTATTTCAGTGAAAGTGGGGAATGGAGAAAACACCTCCCTTTGGTTTGATTCATGGAGACCTCAAGGCCCCATATGCTCTTCTTCTCAAGCTAGAGTCATTTCTGACTCGGGTCTTACAAAAGAAGCAAAGGTTAGTGCCATTATTTCATCCGGCAATTGGAGATGGCCTGTAGCAAATTCAAATGAGCTGATCAGCTTGAAAGATGAATCCTGTTCCCTTCCATTGCCCGACTGCTCCCAACAAGATATGGTGGTTTGGGATGGATCAAGGGATTTCACAATCAAAAGAGCATGGAACAAACTTCGGTCCTCTTCCCAGCGTGTTGATTGGGCACATTTGGTATGGTTTAAACATCATGTTCCAAGGCATTCTTTCATCTTATGGTTAGCATTAAGAGGTAGACTTTCCACTCAAGATCGTCTTTTCTCTTTCGGAATTATCCAACACATGACATGCTACTTATGTTTTGGGAGCTCAGCAGAAACATTAATGGTGCAAATCTTCAATCCTCTCTTAGCAGGCTGGCTTTGGGAGCTTCTGTCTATTACATTTGGAATGAAAGGAACTCTCGCATGCATGGGCGGTTGCCTCTTAATGAGATCGGCATCGTTACCAAGATCATTGAATCAGTTAGGCTAAAGCTTGAGGGAGAAAAGTTTCCCAGGAATGCTACTAATCTTCAGCTGCTAGATAGGTGGCAGCTACCCGCTTCCCTACTGGATTGATCTTGTCTTTCACTCGTTTTGAGCTCCTTTGTTAGTTGCTTGGTTTCTTTGTGGGTTGGGTTACCATTACTGTGGGTATTCTCTTCCATTTGCTTGCTGCGTAACCTTGGTGGATGTAATCCAAATGGGGGTTTTCTTCCCATATTTGATCCGGGGTATGCCCCGAGTACCTGTACTTATAACTTTTCACTTTCTTATTAATACATCTCACACATTTACCTTTCAAAAAAAAAAAAAAAAAAAAGACATGCTACTTATGTCAAGATCCAAGGGAGGATCATAGTCACCTGTTCTTCAATTGCCCTTTCTCTTTTCGGGTTTGGTCTACAATTGCTAGTAAATGTGATTTAACGTACTTTCCTTTCTCTTGGGAGAGTTTGAGGCCGTGGCTTTGCAGCAAACTCAATGGGTCCTCTCTTCTCTCCATTGTTAGCAGACTTGCATTGGGAGCTACAATATACTTCATATGGTATGAAAGGAACTCACGCAAGCATGGGCGCAAGGCTCATAATGAAAGAGGGATTATTACTATGATTATGGATTCTGTTAGGCTGAAGTTGGATGGTGTTAAATATCCTAGAAATACTGCAAATCTCCATGTGTTAGGAAGATGGCATCTTCCCCCTTCCCTTTTGAGAAGCTAATCTGACAGCGATCATAGTTTGAAAGCTCTTAGTTAGTTTTTGGATGATTTCTCTAGAGGTTTGTATTTCCTATGTTTGAGGATGTATTTCCTTTTGCGGGAAGTATTTCCCATTGCTTGATTTTTGTATCTTCCGGGGTATGTCCCGTGTTCTTGTACTTGTAACTCCTTTTTTTCCGTGTTAATACAACTCACACTTTTACCTTTCAAAAAAAAAATAAAGATTGGGTTTGATCAAACTTAGAATAAACCCAAGTCAGATCAAATCTAAAGCGTTGCCCTAATCGGGTTTGATAAAACAACAAACCTAAATCAAGTCTTTTTTAGAGTGCTGCTTCAAGATCGGGTTAGTTCAAACCAAGATGGAGCCAAAATTAAGTATAATATGAAGCATTGCTTCGGTATCAATTTAGATCAAACTCTAATCGAACCTAAATCAAGTTAAATTAGGAGCATCGTTTGAAGATCAAGTTAGGTCAAACCCGAATCGAGTTCAATTTAGAGTGTCCTCCATGATTAGTTCAGATCAAATAAGATCAAGCCCGAATCAATTTCAATCTAAAACATTAAAATATGATCGGCCTAGATCAAACTTTGATCTCTTTTCATTTGATCGAACCTGAATCAGGTCCAATCTAGAGCAATGATCCACAAGATTAGTTTGAATGAAACGAAGATCAAACTTGAATTTAGTTCAATATGCTGCATTTGTTTAAAAATTGGGTTAGATCAAACCAATGTCAATTCTAAATCAAGTCGAATCTCGGGCATTGGCACAAGTTCGGGTTAGATCAAACTAAGATCGGACCCAAATAAAATCTCATACGGAGCGTTGCTCCAAGATTGAAATTAGATCAAACTTAAATCAAACATGAGTCAAGTCCAACGTGGAGCATCGTTTCAAGATTGTGTTGGATTAAACTTAGATCAAACCTCAATTAAGTACAATCTCGAGCATTCCTCCAATATTGATAGATCAAAGTTAGATCAAATTAGACCAAATTGAATCAAGTACAATCTAGAGAGTTACTTAGAGATATTTTTCAACACTGAGTTGAACCAAGTTCAAGTTAAACCCAAATCAGATCCCATCTAGACAATTGCTCCGAGATTGGGTCGGATAAAATTTACATCAAACATGAATCAACTTCATTTAGAGTGTTGAATCAAGATATGGTTAAATCAAATTAAATCAAACACAAATCAAGTTCAATCTATAGCTCTTATATCGGGTCGGATAAAATATTGGGTTGGATAAAATTAAGATCAATCCTAAATAAAGTTAAATGTAGAGCTAATTCTAAGATCGGGTTTGATGGAGCTATGTTCAGACCCAAATAAACTTCATTTAGATTGGGTGAAATCAAACTAAAATCAAGTTCAATCGAAGCATTACTCCATGATTGGATTAGATCATCAAGCTAAATGAAGTTCAATCTGGAGCGTTGCTACAAGATCGGGCCAAATCAAGGCTAAATCAATTTGAATTTGGAATGTTGCTCTAAGTTCAGATTGGATCAAACTTAGATCAAACCTTCTGAGTCAAGTCCAATTGAAAGTGATGCTCCAAGATCGGGTCGAGCCAAACTTAGATCAAATTTCAAAATAAGTCCAATCTAAAGCCAAAGGAAGACCATGGGCTTCTCTCTCTCTCTCTAACCTGGGAGCTTCTCTCTCTAACCGGTCTCTCTCTGCTCTTTCTGCCTCTCCCATCTGACCTGGTCATGGCGGATCTTCCCGGCTTGCCATCTTCGGGTGGAGATGGGTCTGCTCCGTTTCCTGTTTCTAAGGGGGTCTCTTTTGGTATAGCCCTGGATGAGGTTTCCTTGGATTCCTCATCCATCTCTATTCCAGTCAAAGTTTCTTGTGGGACGAGTAGGAAGGCTGAGTCCCTGTGCAAAGATCCCTTTCCTCCGTTTTCTTCTCTCATTGGTGATGGAGTTTCTTCTTCCCGGCTTCTTGATGATCCCATCTCTCTTGCTTTGGGTTATCAATTGGTAGATGATTATGCTGAGTCTTTCAGATTTGGTCTGTTTGCTGCTGATTTGGAGTGTAGAGCGCTCCCTGAGCTCGGTGCTGCTTCCTCCTTGCCCGATCTTGTGCTGAAACCTGGTCTCGTTTCTTCTCCTGGATCTCGGCCGTACCAGCATCCCTCTCTTTACCCGGTCCGTCCTTCCCAGCTATCAAATCCGGTACGTTTGCTGTCACCTTCTGTCCCTCCTTCTAGGCCCATTTCAAATCCACGGCAGGCTCCTTCAGCTTTGGATTTTCGAGGCCAGTGCTTCCCGCCTCTATCAAACGCTGCCGAAATTTCAAATTCTCAAATTCCTTCCTTCCCTCCTCCTCTAACTATTGGCTCAGCTGACTCCCCTCCTAATCTCCCGGAGGTTATTCCCAGCCCTGCTCATGGGGCTGCTGCGGGTCCATTATTTGCTCATTCTAGCTGGGCTTCCCTTGTCAAGGATTATCCTGCTGCTATGAAACTTTCCTTCTTGAAGCCTAACTCTCATATTAATGATGGCAAAGTTAGATTTTCTCTCCCACCGGCTGTTGCTCTCAAAGGTGCTGCTATCTGGGAGAACACACTTGTTGGTTTCTTCCTGGATAAATTACCGTATTCTCTTGTGCAATCTTATGCCCATAGGCTGTGGGATAATAATGGGCTTTTGGAGGTGTTATGCAATGGTAACGGTTTCTTTTTCTTCAAATTTTCTGATTCTGCCAAGATTTCGGTAATCCTGGATGGAGGTCCCTGGTATTTCGGTGGACGCCCTATCTTCTTAAAAGCTTGGAGACCAGGTATGAACTTATCCAAAGAGGGCTGCAAAATAGTCCCTATTTGGGCTCACTTCTACAATGTTCCTTTAGAATTCTGGACGGCTGAAGGATTAAGTTACATTGCTAGCATTGTCGGGAATCCTCTCCATGCTGACAAGATGACTTCTTCCTTAAAACGTCTAAACTTTGCTAGAATCTGCATTGAAATTAGCATTGAAGACTCTCTCCTAATTCTCTGGATCTTGAATTGGAGGATGGGAGCTTAGTGGAAATTCTCATTGAATACAATTGGGTACCAAAGAAATGTTCCATTTGCATGGAATTTGGGCATCTACCCAAAAACTGCAAAAAATGTCGTCACCAAATTTGGGTTCCTAAAGCTGCTCATATTTCCCCTAAGCACCCTTCTGTTGTTGCTCCGAAGCTTGGGAAGAGGCTTGGCAAGGAAGTGTTGGAAGATCCTGCATCTCTCCCAGTTCTCGGCTCTGTCAAAATTCCCGAAGCCAAGGGAGATGGCTATTCTGGTTCTATTTATCCAGCTTCTGTTACTTCTGGTTTGGGAGGATGCAGTATTAGCAATTCTTTTGATCTCCTTCAAGAGGGTGATGACACTCATGCTGAGCTGAGGGATGCTGATCTTGATGCTGCTGGCTGCACCAATGTGGAGGCTTTTCCCACTGGTTTTGAGGATCCATCATCCCCATCATCCATTGCAAGCACACCTCTTCTTGCTAGGAGGCTGAATATGGTTGATGAACTTGAGAAAAAGCTTGGAAAGCTGAGTAAAGTAAAAAAGAAGAATAGGCGCTCTGGGAATTCCAGGGGGAAGATCTCTATGATCTTGGATGATTAATATAGCCTCTTTTTTTTTGAAAGTTAAAGTGTAAGATGTATTGCTAATGGAAAAGAAGAAGTAGGTTATCAACCCTTCCTAGTTTCTAGAGAGAGAAGCTCTGCGGTTCTAGAGAGAGAAACTCTTCTCTCTTTTGCCTGCTCATCTGGTTGCTTGCTGGTCCTATGGGAGATCATCAATCTTGGTTTTTAAGTTTGTTTGTTAACTTTGATCGGTGATCTGGGTCAATCTGGCATGGCGGGTCTCCCCGGCTTGCTTTCTTTCAGCTGGCGATTGCTCTGCTTCGGCCTCTGTTCCAAAGAAGCCGGGTTCTAGCATACAGCGGGATGTGGTTGCTTACGATTCAAACAGCCCATAGAGCTTCTCTCTCTAAGCATGAGAGCTTCTCTCTCTAAGCGATCCGTCTCTTGCTCCTATTTTCTTGTTTGGTAACTGGTTCTATGGAAGGCTCTGTTTTGGCTGATCTTCCCGGAAGGATTGTCCCCCTTCCTGTCCCTAAGGAGGTCTCGGTTGGTATAGCCCTGGATGAGGTTTCTTTGGAATCCTCATCCATCTCTATTCCAGTCAATGGCGTAGGTGGGACGCGGAGGAATGTGGAGTCCCGTTGCATTGCTCACGTTCCTCCGTCATCCGCTGTTCTTGGTAATAAAGCTTCTTCTTCCCAGTGGCTCGATTCGTCCTCCTCCTCTGCTTGGATTTCGAATGCTGGTGCCTCCTTGGGTTCTACTGGTTCGTCTCTGGTTGCTCCTAGTGTTGGATGCGTGGATCCTTCCGTGATGGCTGTTCTATCTAAGGGTTCGCTGGGGGGGAGGACAGCTCTGCTTCTCCCAGTTTCGGTCTTCATGCGGCCGATTTGGAGTTCCTCGGCTCTGTTCCTTCTGCTACGGGTTCGCTGAGGCCGCTTAATCACCATTGTACGGTTCCTTCTTCTTCGTTTGGCGGACCGCTGGGTAAGAAGGTGATCTCTGTACCTCCCTCAAAGCTTGAATTTGGACATTTAACTTTCCCGCCTCTGGCAAAGTCCCCTGTTCTCTGCCCGGTTAGTGCGGAGCCCGATCCATCGGGAGGCTTAGCGGGTTCCCCTGTTCTCTGCCCGGTTAGTGCGGAGAATCCGTTATGTGCTAAAGCGAGCTGGGCGTCCCTGGTCTCGGATTCCCCAGCTCTTTTGAAGCTTTCTTACTTCAAGCCAGTATCTTCTTCGTCCGATGGCAGAGTTAGCTTATCTCTTCCTCCTGAGATTGCTCGGATCGGAGCGGCAGCCTGGGAGACTACAATCGTTGGATTCTTCTTAGATAAGCTCCCGTTCTCTATGGTGGATTCCTTTGCTCGAAGGTTATGGGGCAATAAGGGCCTCGTCGAGGTTCTTAGTAATGGAAGCGGCTTCTTCTTTTTTAAATTTTCAAATAAGGCTGCGCTGTTGGGAATTCTGGAAGGAGGCCCCTGGTACTTCGGAGGTCGTCCGATCTTCTTGAAACCTTGGAGTCCGGGTATGTTATTATCCAAAGATGGGTGCAAGAAGGTTCCCATTTGGGCTCGGTTCTTCAATGTTCCCTTGGAATTCTGGACTGCTGAAGGACTTAGCCGGATTGCCAGCGTCGTAGGGTCCCCTCTTCACGCGGACCAGATGACCTCCTCACTCAAGCGCCTAGCTTATGCTAGAATTTGCTTGGAGATTAATATTGATGATCCTCTCCCTCACTCTCTGGACCTGTTATTAGAGGATGGAAGATCTGTCGAAGTCCTCATTGAATACAACTGGGTTCCTAAGCGATGCCCTGTCTGCAAGGTATTTGGCCATCTTCCTAAAAATTGCATGAAAGCTGTTCGCCAATCCTGGGTTCCAAAACCCGGCCGTGTTGATGGGCTCTCTGTTGATGCTCCAACGCTCGGATCAAAGACCGGCCCTGAAGGTATGGATCTCCTTGTAACTCCATCTCCATCTATTACCTACTCTGGCAACAACAATGATGCAAAGGTCGGGAGCGGATTTTTCTGTCCCAAACCGGCAGCTGGACCCTCTGTTTCGGGAGGATGCAAGGTGTCAAATTCATATGCTCCCCTCCAAGACATTGCCGATGATCAAGTCGTGTTGAATGGTGGGGCTGTCTCTCTTTCTCCTAGTGTTGCTGCGGCCTCAGATGTGCCAGATGCGGTCGCCAACGGCGCAAGCTCTTCCTCCTTCAGGGCCTGCTACAGTATGGAAGATCCGAATTCTGACGATCCGCTTCCTTTAGCTACAGTTGCTGCTACAGTGCCTGCTACAGTAGCTACAGTGCCTGCTACAGTGCCTGATCCGAATTTTGACGATCCGCTTTCTCTGGCTACAGTTGCTGCTACAGTGCCTGCTACAGTACCGAATTCTGAAGATCCGAATTCTGACGATCCGCTTTCTCTAGCTACAGTTGCTGCTACAGTGCCGAATTCCGAAGATCCGAATTCTGACGATCCGCATTCTCTAGCTACAGTTGCTGCTACAGTGCCTGCTACAGTGCCTGCTACAGTGCCGGCTAACGATCCATTAGCTGTTATAGATCCGCCTGCTACAGGAGCTTTGGGAGATCCGAATTTTGACGATCCGTTTCCTCTAGCTACAGTGCCATTTCAAACTTCCTCTGTTCCTCGTGTTAGGGACTCCACCTCCTCTTCCCCCCCCTGTTTTGGATGTGAGGATTCGCCGTCCTCTTCTAGCACTCCACCCCTTGCTAGGAAGATTATCATTGTTGATGAAGTTGAGAGAAAGCTGGGAAGGAAGAAGAAGGATAAGAGGAAATCTGGGAATTCTGGCTGCTCCAGGGGGTTTCCTCCACAGAACTCCAAATGATTAAGCTCGCGGCTTGGAACGTGAGGGGTATCAACGATCTCTCCAAAAAAGCTGAGGTCAGATACCTGGTCAATTCCCATCATTTCTCCTGTATAGCTCTTCTGGAAACAAAGATTAAGGAGTGTAATAAAGGAAATTTTCAATCTGGCATGTTCAATGGATGGCAATGCGTTAATTCTTTTGACGGTAATGGATCCGGTAGGATCTGGGTTTGGTGGAATCCTAAGCTTCTTCAAGCTAATATTGTTTCTTTAAATGATCAAGCTATTCATCTATCTTTAACTGTTATTGACTCTGGCGTCAGTTTTGCTGCTTCTTTTGTGTATGGTGCAAATGACGCTACTACAAGGAAAATGCTCTGGGCAAATTTGATCGATCAAGCACAGTCTTTTTCCCTTCTGCCTTGGATTATCATGGGGGACTTTAATGCCATCCGTTATCGCCATGAAAGGAAAGGAGGTAGCACTGCGTGGTCCAATACTATGAATGATCTTAATGACTCTCTTCTTGAAGCTGGTTTGGATGATCTGAGATTTGGGGGTCCTCTCTTCACCTGGCACAATTCCAGACTCCATGGGCACATTCTTAGAAAACTCGACAGGGCCCTTGTGAACCCGGCTTGGCTTCACTCTTTTGCTGATTCATATGCTGAATTCCTCCCTTTTGGTCTTTCGGATCATGCAACGGTTGTGGCTAATCTTGGGATCTCTGTTCCTCAATTCAAACCTCCTTTCAAATTTTTTAACTTCTGGTCTTCATTTGATGAATTCTATCCTCTAGTAGAGCAAATCTGGAATACTACGGTGACTGGTCATGCCATGTTTAGACTGTACAAAAAGCTTAAACTTGTTAAAGTTGCATTGAAGGCTCTGAGCAAGAGCAAGAACAATTTGATTAACGGGGACCTTGCATCTCTTCGTTCCGAACTTGCAGCTGTGCAGTCTTCCATTGCGGCTGGTAACAATGACATTGAGCTCTTGGCGAAGGAAGTTGAATGCTCTAATAGGCTGTCCCTTGCATGTAAAGGGAAGGAGAGTTATGCCAGGCAAAGAAGTAGAATTCAGTGGCTGAAAGATGGGGACCAATGCTCCTCCTTTTTCTTCAACACTGTTAAAGGAAGGAACAATGTTAACAAGATTTTCTGCATCCAGAAGGAAAATGGCGATTGGATCCGGGAGAAGAATCAGATTGCTTCTGAGGTAGTCGACTACTATAAGCAGCTCCTTGGATCGAAATGTTTTACCAGCTATATTGGCCGGGATGGTCTTTCGGAATATGTGAGCTGTGCTCTGACTCATGAGCAAAGGAGCTTCCTAAGCAATGAATTTTCTGATGTGGAAATAAAAGATGCCATTTTTAGCCTTCACCCAAACAAAGCTCCAGGTCCGGATGGGTTTAATGCTTATTTTTTCCATAAGACTTGGCACATCGTTGGAGCTGATTTTATCTCCGCTATCAAGGAGTTCTTTTCTAAGGGGATGCTTCTCAAAGAGGTTAATTGCACGATCATTGCCCTCATCCCTAAGGTCCCCAATGCCTCAAAATTGAAGGACTTTAGGCCTATTTCTTGCTGCAATACTGTGTATAAGTGCATCTCCAAACTGATTGCAAACCGGCTGAAGCTTGTCCTGCCTTCTTTTATTAATATTGCTCAGTCTGCTTTTGTTCAAGGGAGGCACATTGGTGATAACATCCTGTTGGCTCAGGAGCTGGTCCGTGGGTATCATCTCTCTTCATCCTCTTCAAATTGTGCTCTAAAGATTGATCTTATGAAGGCTTTTGATTCGGTAAGGTGGGATTTCCTTTGGGATTCCCTCCAGCTTCTTGGATTTCCTCCACGGTTCATTGGATGGATCAGGACCTGTGTCTCCACTGCAAAGTATTCCGTGGCTATTAATGGGGAACTTAATGGCTTCTTCGAAGGAAAGAAAGGTCTTCGCCAAGGTGATCCTATTTCTCCTTACTTGTTTGTCATTTGTATGGATATTTTCTCTAGAATCCTTGATCGGAAAATCCATGTTTCCCCTTCTTTTAAGTATCATTGGAGGTGCCGGAAATCAAATGTTTCACACTTATGTTTTGCCGATGATTTGATGATTTTCTGCCGGGGTGATATGGACTCGATTAGAGTAATTAAAGATTCTTTGGACACCTTCTCCTCCTTTTCTGGACTCACCCCAAATAATTCGAAATGCTCTGTTTTCATTTCGGGTGCTTCGGATCAGCTGCAGCGTGACATTGTTGATTTCTTGGGTTACTCTCTTGGCTCCTTTCCTATTAAATACCTTGGTGTTCCTCTCATCTCCACACGGCTTAAAGCTACTGATTGCCAAGCACTTGTGGACCGTATTATTGGAAGAATCAAGGTTTGGACCAATCGTTTTCTCTCCTATGCTGGTAGATTGCAACTCATACAGTCTGTCCTCTTCAGCATCCAGTCTTATTGGTGTGCTCATTTCATTCTTCCAGCAAAGGTCTCCAAGGATATTGAAAGTATTCTATCGGCTTTCCTATGGAATGGTGTTTCTTTAAACCGGTATGGTGCAAAAGTCTCTTGGGCTGATATCTCTACTCCAAAGGCTGAAGGGGGTCTGGGAATCAAGAAGGTCCGAGATTGGAATGCTGCTTCTTTGTCTCGGTACATTTGGTTATTATGTCAACCGTGTACCAACTCCTTATGGTCGGCCTGGGTAAAGATGAATCTTCTGCACAAGGAACAGTTCTGGGTGGCAAAAGTCCCATGGAACTGCACTTGGACTTGGAGGAAAATTCTCAAGATGCGGGGTAGAGTGAAGGATTTCATCTCTGTTAAAGTGGGGAATGGCTCTAACACTTCTCTTTGGTTTGATTCTTGGAAACCTCAAGGCCCCATTTGCTCCTCTACTCACGCTAGAGTTATTATTGATTCGGGTCTTTCAAAGGATGCAAAGGTTAGTGCTATTATTTCTTTTGGAACTTGGGAGTGGCCTGTTTCAAATTCGGTTGAGCTGATCACTTTGAAAGAAGAGACCCGCTCCCTCTCTCCCCCTGACTGCAGCACCCACGATAGGGTTTTATGGGATGGATCTTCCGTTTTCTCCATTAAAAAGGTTTGGAATATCCTCCGATCTCCTTCCCTCTGTGTTGATTGGGCTCACTTACTTTGGTTTAAGCATCATATCCCGAGGCACTCCTTTATTTTATGGCTAGCTATTAGAGGTAGACTTTCTACTCAGGACCGCCTGGTATCATTTGGTATTCTCAGTCATATGACTTGCTCATTGTGCCAAGATCGAATTGAGGACCATGGTCATCTATTTTTTAGTTGCCCCTTCTCCTTTCGGGTTTGGCAGTCCATAGCTGGCAAATGTAATCTATATCATTACCCTTCTTCTTGGGAGCGTCTGAGGCCGTGGCTCAGCAGAAACATTAATGGTGCAAATCTTCAATCCTCTCTTAGCAGGCTGGCTTTGGGAGCTTCTGTCTATTACATTTGGAATGAAAGGAACTCTCGCATGCATGGGCGGTTGCCTCTTAATGAGATCGGCATCGTTACCAAGATCATTGAATCAGTTAGGCTAAAGCTTGAGGGAGAAAAGTTTCCCAGGAATGCTACTAATCTACAGCTGCTAGATAGGTGGCAGCTACCCGCTTCCCTACTGGATTGATCTTGTCTTTCACTCGTTTTGAGCTCCTTTGTTAGATGCTTGGTTTCTTTGTGGGTTGGGTTACCATTACTGTGGGTATTCTCTTCCATTTGCTTGCTGCGTAACCCTTGGTGGATGTAATCCAAATGGGGGTTTTCTTCCCATATTTTGATCCGGGGTATGCCCCGAGTACCTGTACTTATAACTTTTCACTTTCTTATTAATACATCTCACACATTTACCTTTCAAAAAAAAAAAAAAAAAAAGTGGTTGCTTACGATTCCTCATCCATCACTATTCCACACATTGTTACTCCGTCCTCTTCTAGTTTTGGTGATGGAGGTTCTTGTCGAGCGATTGATGCGCTCTCTCCCCTGGGTGATGGATTTTCCTCCCCCGGCAACTTGAAGACCCCATCGCTGATGCTTTGAGTTATGATTTGGATGACGATTATGTTGAGCCCTCCAGCTGTGCTCTATTTGCTGCTGATTGGGAGTTTTGTGCTCTTAATGATCTCGATGCTGGTTCCTCCTTGCCCGATCTAGCGCTGAAGCCTGGCCTCGTTTCATCTACTTGCTCTCGGCCGTACCAGGTATCATCCTTTTATCCGGTCCGTCCTTCCAATCTATCACATCCGAATCGCTTGTTGTCTACTTCTGTCCCTCCTTCTGGGGCTTTTTCAAATTCGCAGCAGGTTGCTTCTGATTTGGATCTTAGAGGCCAGTGCTTTCCGCCTCTAATTAATGCTGCCGAGTTTTCAAAAACATCTGCTAGCTCTTGTTTTCAAATTCGATCGCGCCCGTCTCCAAATGCTGACGTCAAGGTGGCTTCCCCTGTTCCTCAACCGAAGGTTCCTTCTTCCCCTGTTCATGGGACTGCAGCGGGTGCTGTTTCTGCTCATTCTTCCTGGGCCTCTCTTGTAAAGGACTGTCCGGCTGCTATGGAGCTTGCTTACATAAAGCCGGCGATTTCGGATTTTGAGGGAAATGTTAGGATTAAGCTCCCTGCTTCAGTGGCACGTAAGGGAGTTTCTATCTGGCAAAATACAATTGTGGGTTTTTTCCTTGACAAGCTTCCTTTCTCTTTGGTTCAAGCGTGTGCTCAGAGGCATTGGGGGAAGTCTGGGCTTACAGAGGTTCTGTGTAATGGAAATGGATTCTTCTTTTTCAAATTCTCTGATCCAGTTCGAGTTGCTGAAGCTTTGGAAGGGGGTCCTTGGCATTTTGGAGGCAGACCAATCTTTCTAAAACGCTGGTCTCCGTGTATGAATCTCTCAAAGGAGGGCTGCAAGAAAGTTCCTGTTTGGGCTCACTTCTATAATGTTCCGTTGGAGTATTGGACGGAGGAAGGACTCAGTTACATTGCCAGTATGGTTGGGAAGCCTCTGCATGCAGATAAGATGACATCCTCTCTTAGGCGTTTGAGCTACGCCCGTATATGCATTGAGATTGACATAGATGCTTCCCTCCCTAAGGCTTTTGATTTAGAATTGGAAGACGGCAGCATTTCTGGGATCAAAATTGAGTATAACTGGATTCCAAAGAGGTGCTCTGTGTGTAAGGAATTCGGCCATCCTCCTACTCTCTGCAAGAAGATCAGTCATCAAGAATGGATTCCTAAATCCTCTCAACTTAATCCAAATTCTGCTACGGATGGGAATTGTCAGCTTATGAGAAACAGTCGTTCGGATGTTTCCTCTTCTCCCGTGGCTCAGATTGCTCCTCTTTCCACGGCTCAGATTGGAACTAAATCTTCTGCTTCGGAGGCTGCTGGCCTAGGATTTCAGGATAATTTTGGGCCTCCTCCCACCTTTCAGCATGGTCCAGCAACTTCTCCGGCCGACAATCGAGGACCCTCTTCGGCCAGAGCTCCTACCAGTACTTCGAATTCTTTTGATCCCCTGCTTCAGGTTGATGATCCGTCTACTACTGCTGCTGGTCCCCCTTCAGAAGTTGCCAATTTTCATTCTAATGCTCCTCTTCCTGTTGTCCCTGTGCTCTTCGATGGCCCTGTGGGTTGTTCATCTGCTCCTCTGGTTGGGGAATCCTCTGCTCACGGGTACTCTTCTCCCGTCGTCAGCGTGATTTCTTCCCCTTCCTCGTCCCCATCCAGTACCCCTCTCCTTGCTAGGAAGCTCACTATGATTGATGAAGTGGAGATGAAACTGGGAAGGAAGAAGAAGGACAAGAAGAAGATTGGATGTTTGGCCAA